>CAKALU010047847.1:1711-11867 GCA_916700995.1 Hozukius guyotensis
ACTATATATATATATATATATATATATATATATATATATATATATATATAACATTAACTTACCCATCTTCTGTCCGAGGAATGTCATGTGGTGGTAGGCCTTCTCCGCGGCGGCCAGGTGAGCCAGAGCGGCCAGCAGCGCGGCCCAGATGGGCCCGGCGCTCCGGCTGTTGTCCTTCTCCTTCTCCACGTAGTCCTTCGCCCGGTCGAAGGAGAACATGCCGAGCTGCGTGAAGAAACTCTCCAGGATGGCCCGCTCCCGGGGGACCGGCCGCAGCTCCTCCACCTCCGTCATCCGGTCAGAGATCCTCCCGGTGGTCGGTGCCTGTTAACGGTCAGCTAACGGTCAGCCAACGGTCAGCTAACTGCCAGCCAACGGTCAGCTAAAGGCTAAGTGACAGCCTAACGTCTAGGTAAGAAAAGATCATTATTCTCACCACAATACACGCATTTTACCCACTTTAAAACAGCTTGACATTATTTCAAATCATATCCCTTCAAAAAGATGCCGGTAAATTCCTTCAATATGTACTTAAAACGACAATAATTGAGAGAAATCACTATGTTCAGCTAACTGGCTAACTGCCCCGACGCCATGTTGGCTACGTTGGATATAAATACTACGGCGAGCCAAGAGTGCCAAAATAAAAGCGTTTCACAGGTTTATTATTACAGCAATATTATTTTCTAAATGTGTTGGGGGAGTAGTGAAACTGCATCTGTATGTGTGTACTGAGATTTGTAAATGTGAATACGATTTTCACCAATAAAATCTGCGATATAAATTCTACGGCAAGCCAAGAGTGCCAAAATAAAAGCGTTTCACAAGTTTATTATTACAGCAATATTATTTTCCAAATGTGTGTGGGGGATTAGTGAAACTGCATCTGTATGTATGTACTGAGATTTGTAAATGTGTACACTAATCTGTAAATGTGAATAACATTTTCACCAATAAAATCTCCAAATGTATGCACTCAAAAAACTGAATTATAAATGTATTAATGAATGAAAACTGTATTTAGTAGTAGGCTATGTAGCTCCTAGAGCAAATATCAGTACACATTTACAGATTCTTTTACACATTTATAGATCTCAGTACACGTTTAAACATTTGTGTACACATTTACACATTTGTGTACACATTTACACATTTCCGTACACATTTACACTTTTCAGTACACATTTACAGATTTGTGTACACATTTACACATTTGTGTACACATTTACACATTTCTATACACATTTACACATTTCAGTACACATTTACCCATTTCAGTACACTTTTAAAGATTTGTGTACACATTTACAGATTAGTGTACACATTTGTGTACACCTTTAAAATGTTCAGTACACATTTACAGATATATGTAAACATTTACAGATTTCAGTACACATTTACAGATTTGGGTACACATTTACAAATTTCAGTACACATTTACACATTTCAGTACACATTTAAGATTTGTGTACACATTTACAGGTTTGTGTACACATTTGTGTACATGTTTAAAATGTTTGTGTACACATTTACAGATTATTTTACACATTCATAAAACTATTGAGATACAGTTTGACAACTCTTCACACACATTTGCAAATAATAATAATACATGTACAATAATAACCCCATTTATTTTCCCAGCTAACCATACTGTACACTCCTGCTATGATCACAGCTCTGTCTTTGCCATTCATAGATGTGATCCCTGATTATCTGTGGTTGTCTGGCTTTGCACACTAGGGTTTAACGCAATCAGTTAGATTATTTCTGAGTAATATAGTTCCAACCCAAGGCAATTACTAGAAGTTTATACACCCGGAGGAATTATTCTTCCAATGAGTCTTTTTAAGACAGTCAACATATTCAGCCCTAACTCATAAAACTGAATCGGCCAATTCAGTGAAGCAATGTTTTAGCCTTTCTAGCGGCATGACTCGATTTATGGCGGTCCACCACTTTGTTCCAGACTGAAATATCTCAATAACTAGGTAATGGATCACAATAAAATTTTGTACAGGCATTCATGAGCCTCAGAGGATGATTCAAAATTTGCTTCGGTGATCCCCTGACTTTTCCTCTAGCGCCACCAGCAGGTCAAAGGTTCACTTATTCTGTAAAATATCTCTACTTGATGGATTGTTACAAAAGTCCATGTTTCTAGGGCTGCACCTAACAATTATCTTCATTATGATTTGGTTTAGGGCTGCACGGTGGTGCACTGGCGCCTTTCATCTAGAGGGTAGCAGGTTCGACTCCGGCTTGGGGCTCTTCTGTGTGGAGTTTGGTTGTTCTCCGGGTACTCCGGTTTCCTCCCACAGTCCAAAGACATGCAGGTTAGGTTAATTGTTGACTCTAAATTACCCGTAGGTGTGAATGTGAGTGTCAATGGTTGTCTGTCTCTATGTGTCAGCCCTGCGATGGACTGGTATACCCCGCGTTCGCCCAATGTCGGCTTGGATCGGCTCCAGCCCCCCCGCGACCCCTAACGGGATAAGCGGTTGCAGATGGATGATTTAGTTTATAAAATATCAGAAAATAATGTAGAAATGACAATCCTGATGCCAAGGTGGTGTCTTCAGATTGTTTATTTTGTCTGACCAATAGCCCAAAATCCCCAAAAGTTTAATTTGCAACGTATTATTTTATGGTATGAAGAGATTTGCATTCGGGATGGCATTGTTGATCAGTTGGCTCAGTCCACCACTTTGGTCCAGACTGAAATATCTAAAACTAGATGTATTACTTTGAAGTTGGGTACAACCATTCATGGTACCCAGATGATGAATCCTACTGACTTTGATGACTTTTTCTCTAGCACCACCTTGGGACTGACATTTTAGGGGAGTTTTTTTTTGCTATTGAGTGGATTTTCGTGAAATTTGGTTCAGATATTCATGTTCTCCTCAGGATGAATTGTAATCTTGTCATCTAGCGCCATCCTCAGGTCAAAATTTAAACGTGTCCAATACTTTGGTTTATGGCCAAATAGAGTGCTCAAGGATTGACGTATTTCTGTAGTCCAACAGAAAGTTAGCATCGCCCTGGTTCCCTCGACAAAAAATGATGGGATTTTTCCATCAGATTTTGGATTATTGCAAAAAATAAACTCTGTGGTAAACAAACGTTTATGATACTTATATGTTTTATTCTGCAAGATAGTCTTCACAAATGGACACCACTTTTATGATATTTAAAGTGTAAATGCAATCGCCAGAAGTAAAAAGCTAACGTAATGAGCGCAGGTATAAACCCACGTGTTGGTGTGATGACGTATTGTGGTATCATTTAGCCACTTGTTAGCGTCCGCCTTTTTTAAGACACGTAAAAGCTTCAAAATTCACGAGTTGGGTATTTACTGACGTATTTTATATATCGTAGAACAAAACCTGAAAATCTCTTAAGCCTGTGTTAACCACAGACCTTCATTTCAGGCATCTAACCAAAAAGCTGTTCAAAGAAACCCATTAACTTCGACACGAGGGAGTCCGAAGTGAATCTTAAATCTCATTAATGAGATTTAAGATTCATTCCTGCAGCACTCCATGTCCTGTAAAATTAGTGACATTCCCATCAGCATCAGCTGTACTTTGTGTTTAGTGCTCATTAACAAATGTAAGCATTGTCACTGTGAGCCTAAACACAGCCTCACTGGGTCACTAGCATGTCTGTAGACTATTAGTCTTAGTTTTCACATATTTTCTCAGAAAAATGCTTTGGTTGTTTTTAAAGGAATATACTGGATTAAACTGATTTTCAAGCAAATTTAATACAGTCCTTTATCTATTAAACACATTTCACACTGTGTTGGGTCAAAGCACAGCATTGTATGTTATGACGATACTACATTTCATAACGGTTAAATCCTTCCTCTTTTCCCAGTGGCAGGTTACATACAAATGCTCAATTAACAGCAATACCAAAATATGCAGTTCAGTCAGATGCTCTTGCAGAATAAACATCTTACCTAGTGGTTTGCCCTTAATTTCAGACAATTGCTAATACTGTTGAGCATTGTAGATTGGGCTCTCATTGATAAACCATGGTTTATGACATGATCAATAGTAGCTCTACTAACGGCATAAATCCAACGGTTGTTAGGACTGTTAAAGATGTTCAAACAATTCAAGAATCCCAAAAAGTAGTGGATAAACAGTTGAAATAGTTAGCTAAAAGTAATTGGTAAACAGTCAAAATAGTTAGGTAAAAGCTAGCTCAATGTAATGGGTAAACATTTAAATTAGTTAGCTTAAAGTAATGGGTAAACAGTTGAAATGGGTAGCTCAAAGTAATAGGTAAATGGTTAAAATAGTTAGCTAAAAGTTTGCTAAAAGTAATTGGTAAACAGTCAAAATAGTTAGCTAAAAGTTTGCTAAAAGTAATTGGTAAACAGTTAAAATAGTTAGCTAAAAGTGAGCTAAAAGTAATGCATAAACAGTTAAAATAGTTAGGTTAAAGTTTGCTAAAAGTAATGGGTAAACAGTTAAAATAGTTAGCTAAAAGTGAGCTAAAAGTAATAGATAAACAGTTGAAATAGTTAGCTAAAAGTAATTGGTAAACAGTTGAAATAGTTAGCTAAAACTTTGCTAAAATTAATGGGTAAATAGTTAAAATATTTAGCTAAAAGTATTGGATAAACAGTTAAAATAGTTAGCTAAAGGTTTGCTAAAATTAATGGGTAAATAGTTAAAATATTTAGCTAAACGTAAAGGATAAAAAGTTGAAATTAATTAATTAAACTAAGTTTATGCAACTGTCCCCAGTTCATGAAATTTGAAAGACGTGTTCATTGAATGTATTTTGTGTAAAAACAATGAAAAGTGATCCACAGTTTAGTCCACATTGACTTCTGCTGTGCTGACTGTGTGAAGAGGTTTGAAAAAATGACCTCGTATAGTGAAATGTGAGTTAGATTTGACTTTCCATCTGGTTAAAATACCAAATTATCAAATACCTGCAAAACTAATGATATTACATTTCAACTACATTTCCCATGAGTCTTTGATAAATACATGATATCTCTCTTTCTTTCTTTCTCTCTCTCTCTCTCTCTCTCTCCGCAGGGGTGGATCTCTGCTCTCCTTAAAAGTGTGAACAGCTTCAAAGTGAGGACAAATTACATTTACTCCCATCGTCCTGCACTCCTCATTGCTCGGTAGGTGACATCATCTCTCTCCCTCTCTCCCTTGTGTGTTGCATGTTAATGTTTTAGCTGTAATTTCAGTAAATGTCAAAGATTTTTGGGCAGTAACGTTGTTTGACCACAACCAGACTATTAGTATTTCAATCATTGTCTTTGGTTTCCAGTTTTTGGTGTTGAACCACAGCCTTATGTACCCTTTGAGCAAGGCACTCTCTCTCTCTCCCTCCCTGCCTCTCTCTTTCCCCCAGACTTTCTCTCTCTCTATCTCTATCTCCTTTTCCCTCTGGCTTTCCAACCCCTTCTCATCCCAAATCGTCACATTCTGGCACTTTGTCAGACCCCTCGGCGTCAATTTTCAGTCGCCGCAAACCCGTGCTTCACAACCCCTCGGCGCCACTTTTTGGTCGAGTGCTTAACAACCCCTCAGCATCACTTTTCAGTCACAGTAAACACGTGCTTAACAAACCGTCGGCATCACTTTTCAGTCGCAGTAAACACGTGCTTAACAACCCACTATGTGTCATTTTTCGGTCGCTGTAAAAACGTGCTTAACGACACCTCTGTGTCACTTTTCGGTCGCAGTAAACATGTGCTTAACAACACCTCGGTGTCACTTTTCGGTCGCAGTAAGCACGCGCTTAACAACACCTCTGTGTCACTTTTCAGTCGTAGTAAACACGTGCTTAACGTTGTGAATTAAACAAAAACACTTGCTTAGGTTTGGCAACAAAACCATTTTGTTAGGTTTAGGAAAAAACAACGTTTTGGCTTAAAATTACCACGTTTGTACAGTGAAAATGTGACTCGACATTGTGAACACGGGACACGAATGAACAGCTGAAAGTGAACTTAACACACGGGACACAAACAGCGGTCTCCTGGATGAAGGCCTTGTGTTTGTTGCACCCATCCACCTCCCCTCCGCCCGTCATGTGTGTCTTATTCGCTGTTGAAACTACATCACCACAGCACTTTCCCATAGCTTCTCCTGTTGCAGCGTTTGCATTGTAGTTAATGGAAAGTGCGGTGCCTTTTGCAGCGATATTGAACGCCGACGGCTGTGACAAAGCCTCAGCCTGTCTCCAAAACTAATCCTGGTCTACTGAGTTGTAGTTGTTGTATTTGGACAGTGAAAGCACTGAATGAGGAGGGTTTCATGTTCTTAGATAGCAGAGTCAACTACACTTGTCCCATGACTTGAACAGTCCTCTCATTTAACATTTACAGGCCCGAGGCTCTGCAGAGATACATTAACTACTTCCCATTTCTGTTCATTGTTTTACCAGGGTTGTTCCTCATGGCTGTGGGTGTGAGTGTCAAAAGTGACAGTGTGAATTTATGTTTATCCCCTGTGTGGTCTATACAGTCAGATTCTGAACCTGTTGGTGCGTTAAAGTCCCCACAAAAAAGTATTTTGGAAGTGACATATCTCTGTGTGTATGGTCAACGTATCCTCATACAACGGTTTGTATGATAGCTGCCGAAATATTATTCCTCATTTTTGTGTCCAGCAACATGTGACGCACGTGTCAATTTTCCTCTTTTTACATTCATACAGTCCAAAATATACTTCTGTCTTCACAGGAAACAACTTGGTTAGGTTTAGGCAACACAACCACTTAGTTAGGTTTAAGAAAAGATTGTGGTTTGGGTTAAAATAACTCCAAAAGTGACGTAACTTAATAATGGAAGTTACGTGACCAAAACTACGTAGTCAGTTTAAATTTAAATTTTTGTAAATTTTTCGAACTCAAGTCGTGTGCTTCAGTTTAAACACATTGGTCCAAATTTCAGCCTGAAATACTCTGAGCTGGGAACACGCTGTAAATTGTGGTGAAGTGTCTTCTTGCAGCACGAAACAGAACAAAAACTGGTAAATAACCGTAGGCTATACCATTTGCCTGTAAATCACTTTAAATTAGTTTATTCCAGTTTATTACAAGTTATTACAATTCATCACATAGATGTCTGAACCACATTTCACGGCAATCCATCCAATAGTTGTGCAGGTTTTTCAATAAAAAACTAAAATGTCTGCCTCTTGGTGTCGCTAAAGGAAAAGTCACCAAAGTCAGTAAGATTCATCCTCTCTGGAACATGAATGTCCATCTAATAGTCGTTGAGATATTTCAGTCTGGACTGAAGTGGTGGACGGATTTACAGACACAGCATTTGCATCCTTAAAGCCAAGCTCACACTTTCAAAGTCGTCAGATCGCTGTACTGTTCACACTGCATGACTTGCTGAATGTGAGAAATACACGGTAAATGACGTGATTCTATATGTGAGACACTTGCTGATGTTGTTTGCACGTGTTTACAAAATAGCCTGTTTCCACCGGTTTGCTCACGTCTTAGGCGACCCCTCCTCCCCCAGGTTTACCCTCAACCCGTGTCTCACGCTCTCATTGGCTGTAGCTCGTGGCCGGAGTCCCCGACAGGTCCAGATATTAAGCATGCTAGATATCTGGAATGTGTCTGCGAGGCATCGGCGAGCGTCTCAGATCGCGTATTTGAACAGTTCACACATGACGCGACATGTGCAAGCGACACGCCAACACTGATTTGCCTCTGATCTGGGGCTTTTGTCTTGTGAGCTCCGAAAACCGTCAGGGAGTGGGAAAATCAGGGCTCAAGTCGTGTAGTGTGAACTAGGCATAAGGTGTAGGGGTGTACCGTTCTGAAACCGAGACCGAAACCGTGTTTTTTCTGATAAAGGAACACTTCATCCTTCAGTTCATCACAAACATTCAACACATCTGGAGCTACATGCTACTTAAAGCTGCCAGATAAATGGAGTAAAAAGTACAATATTTACCTCTGAGATGTAGTGGAGTAGAAGTATAAAGTTGCATAAAATCGAAATAAGTTATCACAAACCTTCAACATCAACACATCTGGAGATACATGTTTTCACTGAACAGGAAGGGGATGAATAATTATTTTAGCGAGTGTAACAGATCAATAGCATGTTCATCTTTCCATATTATGTCCCACCACCAAACAGGATCACATGTGATCGAGAGGGGATTACAGGAGGGGATTTTAGAAACTCTTACATGATCTGATGAGATGGTCCCACCTAACATCGTGTGGCAGGGGACAGTCGTGTTGACACTTTGAGACAAAGTTCTGCTTGTGCACGTCTGCTTTTAGGAAGAATATTCCATGTGATCACAGATTACAGGGAGCATCTTGTGCACAGTTTCTAACGACATCCTGATCAGCAGAAGTACAGGAATTATCGGGGGGTGACGGGTTTTATGAGACATTGGGGCATTTATCATGCTTATGAAAATGTGTTGTTTATGTCATAACACTGAGGATTGTGTGTCTCCGCGGCAGCTCTTATCTTTTTGAGGAGTCCAGCCTCTTTTAGACCAAACAGTACACACATTATTAAACTAGAAGGGCTCTCAGAGAGCGCATACCTCCGCTAAGGCCAAAGGCCCCATCTCGCAATGTTAAGGGAAGTGAAAAATAATTGGTATATCCGCCCCGTGATTCAGATCCGCTCCAAATTTTAATGGATTCTTCCTTGGCTATACCCTTCCACCAAGTTTCATGAAAATCGGGCCAGTAGTTTATTCTGTACTCCTGCTGACAAAACATAACCTCCTTGGTGGAGGTAATAATGTCTAAGTAGCTGTAAGTTTAAGAAGATTAAGTTTGAATCCGTGTTTCCTGAAGTGTTCATTACAATCCAAAATAAAAGGCGAAAATCGAATTCTTAGATCCTCACCAGTAGTGTGGCTTTAAGTGTAAAGATTGTCTTGTCAGTAAATATAAAACTGTATTAAACGAATAGGCTCTGATAAGTCATTTCTGTAAGAGTACAGAATAAACAAATGAGATTAAACTCGTTGATTAATAAACTTTAGAGAGTTTGTTTATTTTTTAACTCTGGAGAGAGCCAGGCTAGGTGTTTCCCCCTGCTTCCAGTCTTTATGCTAACCATGTTGTGTCTGCAGCAGCGGCTGGAAGAAGTACTTGTATCCTTTACTTTAATAAAAAGTAGCAAAACCACAATTTAAAATTACTCCCATTACAAATCCTGCATACATAAAACTATATCAATTAATCAATCAAAACTTTAAAAACCTTTACTCAGGGTCCAAATAAAAGATATTACATATAATAAATTACAAACAAAAGCACAATTAAAAACTCAACTATACCAATGTTTCCACAGCTGGGATTGGTAGCGTGTAGTGCTAAACCTTATGTTTGTTAACAAGAAGATTTCATTATCAGAGTCATTAAGCTGGCAAATAAATTTGTACATGAGATTTCTTGACTCCTGCAGCCACAAACTTTTCACTTGCACTACGACACTCAAGGTCTCTTCAGAAGTATTGTCATGGCATCATTATAAGCTACTAGAAGTCTCTGTAAACTTGCTTTTCTGTAGTTTGACCACAAGTGTGCAGTATAGTGGTGTACAATATGTTCTGAACAGAGACATCTTCACTCCATCTGTACACGCACTAGACTTATAAGAGAACGTTTGCTTTTGCATATATGGCATTGCCTATAAATACCTTCATCATCATGTCATTTAATCATTGATTTATTGTAATGGCATACAGAGTGATGCCTGCCATTTTAACCTATGATTGTACTTCCGGTTACTGTCTATAGATGGACGTTTAGAGTATAGTACATATAAGTAATTTGTCATATAAATGAATTACTCAATTACATATGAATCACTCTATATTCCATTATAATAAATACATGACTCAATAAAGAAATAAAGAAATAAATAAATAAAATAAAGAAAGAAATGTAGATAAATAAAAGCCTCAATTATCAAATAAATGCACGGATTAATTTGAAAATAAATTAATATAAATAATAAAATTAATAAATATAAAAATAAATTCATTATTATTATTATTATTATTATTATTATTAATAATAATAATAATAATAATAATAATAATTTATTTTATATTTATTTATTTTATTATTAAAATGTATTTATTTTCAAATTAATCTGCATTTATTTGAT
>CAKALU010047848.1:2425-22704 GCA_916700995.1 Hozukius guyotensis
TGTCAGACGTCCGGTGTCAGACCCCCGGTTTTGTGTCCTCTCGTGTCCTCTTAGGGGCTCCACATGTTTTGCTTCAACTTGTTCGAGCAGATGTTGATTATCGTGAGAGCGATGCTGTTTCCCTCCGTGTGGAGGAGAGCGATGCTGTTTCCCTCTGTGTGGAGGAGAGCGAGGCTGTTTCCCTCTGTGTGGAGGAGAGCGAGGCTGTTTCCCTCCGTGTGGAGGAGAGCGATGCTGTTTCCCTCCGTGTGGAGGAGAGCGAGGCTGTTTCCCTCCGTGTGGAGGAGAGCGAGGCTGTTTCCCTCCGTGTGGAGGAGAGTGATATTATCTCCATGGATGGATTCTTTTGTTTTGTGTGTGTGTTGCAGGAGACGCTGGTTCCTCAGTGTGACCCCGGGGACACTGAGATGATTTGTACATGGCAAGGTAAGAGCTCATGTTGTCTTATGTTAGTTGCTGCTGATATTCTTCCGGTGTTGGTCAGTCTTTCGCTGTCAGTAGTCGTGTGATGTAGTTCTCCTCTGTGTCCAGCAGGAGGTGACGACAGGCTTTTCAACTCTCCTGCTCAGTCCACTGACCAGGGCACCACAGAGGAAGAGGAGGGTCCCTCCAAACTGCCTCCATACAGCAGACTGACCTGACACACATCCACATGGAGAGAGACTGGTCCTACACATCCTCATGTTTCCTCCATTCCAGAGAGGGGGGGGTGGTTATGGATTATATTTCATTAAAGTTGTGCCTACACATTTCTTAATTCTGGTGAATGGACGGAGGGAAAGAATCTCAAGACTGACCTGAAGACGTCACATGTTGATTGTTGTAGAGAGATCTTTGGACTGTGGCGGTGTCCTCATTTCCTCTTTGACCAAAGGTTTCTGGAGCCAAAGTGTAATCCCTGTGTAACATGTCAAGACTGAAATGCCTCCTGTAAAACTCCCCTGTACGCTGTGTGAAAGTGAGCTATGTTCTCAATATGTACATTTGATGTGTATTTAATAAATAAAAGCTGACTGAGCTGCTTCATCAAGTCTTTTTAAAGAGAGATGACCACATGTTGAAATGTTCAGGGTGCTTTATTGCAAGGTCACACATGACAGGAACCATTGCAACTACTCGTCCCCAATACGTTCCTTCATTCATCAGTCACTTTGGGAATTGATACCATTCTGTAATGAATTTTTCTTTCTGGGCATTTGCAACGAGACAGTTGCCATTATTTGTTGTTCATGGCTATAGTGAAGAAAAGGCAACCATAGGAGACCACAGCAGGGCCCTGTGTGGAGGTGGATGGGAGGCATTCATCATAAACAAAGGACACTTGAACAGAAGAAAGCAGACCAAATGTAAAACAATCAAACACCCACATGATGTGTTCCACTGAGCCTCAGAGAGGCAGCGAGCACAGCCGGCAGCTCTGCCCGTTCTTCTCTTCTCTCTTCTCCATCTGTGTGCACGGAGTCCTGAGACGCCGCCGCTGGCTTTGACTGATGGACGTTAATGTGCAGCGGTATCGGCAGAGAGAGCCACAGGACCAGCTGTGGCCACGACACACATCCAGCTTATGGTGCATCATGGCTTACGAAGGGTTAAACAGTGTCAGCTCTTTATCATACAACGGCGTTAACCACATGCAAAATATTATACCACAAGCTCACATACAGGACAAGTATCCATCCATGTACATGAACCCCCCAGATTCATTGTGTATAGCAGGCCTGTTTGGCAGATGGGCTTTAAAGGATTCACCTTAACGGTTAACATCATCACATCATCACATCATCACATGCCAGTATGGACTTTCAGAAGATTACAAATATTGACTGAGCAAATATTTTTGTAGGAAATGAATTCAACATGTTTGATGGGCTTCATAAATACACAACGTGTGAACAGACCTGTGTTTGTTCACAAGAACACACAGCAGGGCACCTTTAATGAGACAGACTGTAATCATATTAGAATGTGTTCTGTTATTACGTCCACCCCAAGTCTGCGTGACAAATGACATCCTGCTCTCCCGTCCTGTCGTAGTAAAGAAAGACATCCCTCCCCTCAATCCCTTGTTTCTTAATGCCAGGTTGTCGCCATGTCTCCTGTTGCCACTGAGCAACTGATGATGAAGAAGAACTGATTTAGAATCAGATTTTTGGCCCCTTGTTCAGGATCATTTCCATGAACCCAAAGACATACAGTAAATACTACCTCACAACCATTTAAAGTCATTTATAAAGTGAAGCACAGGCATCGGATCCTCCTTTCATCTACGTGTTTGTGCTGATTGTGAAGCCATTTAGCCAGATCCATTCTTCCTTTCTGTTTGTGCAGCGTCAGGCTGAAGTTGTCTCCCTCTTTCCCTCCATGTTTGTCCCTCAGCAGCTGCTGCAGCCCCAGCTCCTGGCCCCGTCTCCCCCGTCATCCCTCCCCCTGCTCAGGTTGATGGTGCCCCCTGATCCCCCGGGTGGCTGGCTCAGTACCAGAGGCTTCTGAGACTTCAGCTTGTGGGCCACCGTCATAAAAATAGCCTCGACGTGGTCACTGTTTCCTCCGCCATGTCCGTCTCCCTGGCTGTTTGGGTTCTTGGCAGACGTCTCGAACAGCGGCATGGAGTGGGCATCGGCGAACTGCTGCGCCACGTCTGTGCCTACTTGGACGGAGTCTTGAAGGTCGCACTTGTTTCCGACTAGGATCCTGGGTACCTCCGTGCCCAGCGCGTGCTGCTTACACTCCTCGATCCAGGCCGGCAGGCTGCGGAAGCTGGCGGCGTTGGTGACATCGTAGACGAAGACGACGGCATGCACGTTGCGGTAGTAGTGCTGCACCATGGACTTCCTGAAGCGCTCCTGACCTGCAGTGTCCCACAGCTGGATCTGTGGGGGACAGTTGGATGGATCAGCAGAAATGGATCAGATCCCATTAAGACCCAAACCAACACTGATTCATTCTAATAACAAGTATTGTGTGTATCGATGCCTGATATCTCCTCTTCCTCTGTGCCGTACAGCTGCAATAGCATTTTTCCACTTGTGCAATGTTGTTAATAGTCTTTTTATTGTCAATACTGTATTTATTGTTCCTATTTTATATTTCCTTCTATTTAAATTGTTGTATCTTGCTTTTTGTTTTTACTGATGCTTCTTGTTTCTGCACTATCCCCTTTGCTGCTGTACACTGCAAATATCCCCACTGTGGGGAAATCTGATCTGATCTGATCTGATCTTATCTTATCTTATCTGATCTTACCTTATCGTTGTCCTTAAACTATTAAAAACACATGAGCCACACTGTTGCACTGGCTGGTTGGTTTTGGTCTTTTTCATGGAATTTGTTGACAATAAGAAAAATGTACAATAACTAAGGAAACTTCACCAAAATCCATTCAAGAAATATGGAAATGTATCAATTTGTTGTGATTTGTAACATGTAACTAAGGGCTACTGTAGTTCTCCTGGCGAACATTAGTGCAGCCAGCAGATTAACCTTAAACCTGGCTTGTCTTCTTCATTCCTTATTTCCTACATCTACTGGCATGTTGCTTACAGTTAAAGGGACATTTCATTGTTTTTACTGTATTTAAAACACTCAGTTTACTCATCATGGGGATTACTACACAGCATGTGAAACTGCTTTTATGAGGTCTCTGTGGTGTTGGAGGAGCTTTATCATGTTTGACAAAACACCTCTGATGATGTCATCAGGGCTATCTCAGATATGCACACACACACATCTTCCTTTAGTGCTGCTTTTATATCGTTTGTTGTATTTTATTACCTACTGTTTATATTCTGTTCTCATTTAGATATGGCAGCATGGAGGGGGCTACAGCTACGTCTCATTGTGTAATCCTGTATATGACAATAAGAAGTCCTTGAAGCCTACAAACTGGGGGCACGATGAGGTATGAAAGAAGGCCCATCCTACGTGTTTGGAGCTGGACTCAGAGACTGGAGGCAGAATATCTCAAGCTTTGCTGCTTTGATTTTAACTATTTGTTTTTTGATTGTGTCTCTTGCAAGTCTCAACGCTGTGGAAGGGTGACATTAACTGTTGGCTTCTAGGAAGAGTCAGCTGTTATCTGCTATTTACAATGAAAAGTGCTCATCTAAATGACCTTAATGGTTTACGTACTGTAGGGACCTGAGGAACCAGCACCAGAACCAGAACCAGAAGGCACAATGAGGCCAGCACTCCCTCATTTATTACCATTGAAACGCCCTTGAGCAAGGCACTTAACCCTCAACTGGTGCAGTGGAGCAGCTCAGTGGCCCACAAATCAGCCTGTTGATAGACAGACCCCACTAGCTGTGAACCCCCATGCTCTCCCTCTATACATCTATACTCTATATATAGAGAGAATAGATGTATTTATTCTCTCTATATATAGAGAGAGTATAGATGTATCTATTCTCTCTATATATAGAGCGAGTATAGATGTATTGTATGTCTATACTCTCTCTATATAGAGACAGTATAGATCTATACTCTATATAGAGAGAGTATAGATGTGTTTGATTTTTGCATGACGTGTCCTCCATGTGAGAACAGACTACAGGCCCTAACGTTACGGTACAACATCTGCATCTAGTGTGCATTACATCTGGGTCTGCGGTGCACACCTTGATTTTCTCGCTGTCGATCTCGACCAGCCTCTCCCTGAAGTCCACCCCGATCGTGGCCTCGGTCTTCTCGGGGAACTTCCCGGCACAGAAGCGGTAGGTGAGGCAGGTCTTCCCGACGCCCGAGTCCCCGATCACGATGATCTTGAAGATGCGGGTCCTCGGCGGGGGAAGAGTCGAGCTCGTCAGAGAGCCGGAAAATTCAACGGACGACTCGTTCTCCGCCATATCAGACCGGCAGGCTGGATGATCGGTAGGCGAAGGAAGCCTCCTACAGCAGCGGCTCCGGGTCCGGGTCCCCTTCCGGCGGTCTGCCTGCTGCTGCTGCTGCTGCTATGATTATCAGCTGACACCAGATCAGCTACCGGCTGTCTTTGACAACATTCACATGCATACGACGTGAAGAATCCACTACATGTATCTGAAACAAGTGCAACCCAGTAAACACTCCCAGTAGTCAGCTAGGAAGCCACGTACATGTTTTCCAACGATGGGCTTTTCTCGCGAGATAAATGTGTGCAGCATTCACTGTCCCGTGGGAAAGACTGTAAAGTCGAGCTTCATCAGTTTACCCCAACTTTCAAGTGGTAGATAGTAGATACTGCTCACCACTGCTTTCAGCTGGTTAACACCACTAACACAGGACCACTGCTTTCAGCTGGTTATCACCACTAACACATCACCACTGCTTTCAGCTAGTTAACACCACTAACACAGGACCACTGCTTTCAGCTAGTTAACACCACTAACACATCACCACTGCTTTCAGCTGGTTAACACCACTAACACATCACCACTGCTTTCAGCTAGTTAACACCACTAACACATCACCACTGCTTTCAACTAGTTAACACCACTAACACAGGACCACTGCTTTCAGCTAGTTAACACCACTAACACATCACCACTGCTTTCAACTAGTTAACACCACTAACACAGGACCACTGCTTTCAGCTAGTTAACACCACTAACACATCACCACTGCTTTCAACTAGTTAACACCACTAACACAGGACCACTGCTTTCAGCTGGTTAACACCACTAACACATCACCACTGCTTTCAGCTGGTTAACACCACTAACACATCACCACTACTTTCAGCTAGTTAACACCACTAACACATCACCACTGCTTTCAGCTGGTTAACACCACTAACACAGGACCACTGCTTTCAGCTAGTTAACACCACTAACACATCACCACTGCTTCCAGCTAGTTAACACCACTAACACATCACCACTGCTTTCAGCTAGTTAACACCACTAACACATCACCACTGCTTTCAGCTAGTTAACACCACTAACACATCACCACTGCTTTCAGCTAGTTAACACCACTAACACAGCACCACTGGTTTTAGTTATTTATTTATTTATTCTTTCATTAATCCTATATGTTGTCTTTGATAAAGCTGATAAAGCAAACAGATTATTTCATTACAGATTAGTTTATTTTTTATATATTGTTAGTTATGGCATACATCCACTTTAAGGAGAATCTTTGTTTTCTATGGCTTCTCTGTCCCGGTTGCTCCTACAATCCAGAAAAGATCAATTTCATTCCTTGTAAGGCCAAAGAGGTAACTTCCAGAATTTCTAAGATTTTAATTGGACAAAGTCTCTAAGATGCATACAGGTGTAGAGGTTGCTATGGAGCTAGATGCCTTGCTCAAGTCAAGTCAAGTCATTTTTACTTGTTTAAGGGCTTTTTTTCATGGTTGATGTAAGCAGATGTTACATACTGGCTTCTATAACCATTCACTGCTGCCACCCAGTGGTCAACAGTAAGTTCACATCATCGTTTTTCATTTAGAGTTTTCTAAAATATGAATTCTATTTTGTTAGACATCAGTGTTGCTGCTGCTGTTATATTTATAATAAGATTAACATGTATTAACTTTATTCATTGGTGGCAAAATGAAACTATTAGTCAATTAATTGATAAGTTGATTGACAAAATATTAATCTGCAGCTATTTTAATAATCAACTAATTGTGTCAAACATTGTGCCCAGCTTTTCCACTGTGATGTTCTGCTGTTTCTCTTCTCCTTATGTCATAGTAAATGGACCATTGGTCACATAACACAAGGTCTAAGATTTCACCTCAGGCTTTAGGGTATTGGGATGGGAATTATTCACTATCCTGTGACCTTTAAAAGACCAAATAGAGGAGAAAAGACCTGCTAGCCTCCAGATAAATCACTAAAGAAAACAAGTGTTTGTTTCAGAGAGGACCTCCTACCCTGCAGTAGGCCGGGTAGGAATTAAAGTTGCTCCCCATTCCGTTTAAATCTAAATTTCTCAGTATGGATATGAATATAAAGTATCCTCGCATTTTATGCCCGTAAGCTTCTGCATAAACAATAATCATGGTGGAGAGGAGGTCGTGTTGCTCTGGCTCTACCTGTTTGGCATGGAGAGGAGGTTGTGTTGCTCTGGCTCTATCTGGTTGGCGTGGAGAGGAGGTCGTGTTGCTCTGGCTCTACCTGTTTGGCGTGGAGAGGAGGACGTGTTGCTCTGGCTCTATCTGTTTGGCGTGGAGAGGAGGTTGTGTTGCCCTGGCTCTATCTGTTTGGCGTGGAGAGGAGGTTGTGTTGCTCTGGCTCTATCTGTTTGGCGTGGAGAGGAGGTTGTAATGCTCTGGCTCTATCTGTTTGGCGTGGAGAGGAGGTTGTGTTGCTCTGGCTCTATCTGTTTGGCGTGGAGAGGAGGTTGTGTTGCTCTGGCTCTATCTGTTTGGCGATGCCTGGAAGCTGCCTGTATCCACTTTCTTACATATGTTCACATTATATGTATTATTTTTTGTCATATGGATTGTCTATGTCGTATTCTCATGATGTTGTTACTCTGTACAGACGACATCTATTGCACTTCTGTCCATCCTGGAAGAGGGATCCCTCCTCTGTTGCTCTTCCTGAGGTTTCTTCTTTTTTTCCCTGTTAAAAGGTTGTTTTTGGTTAAGTTTTTCCTCATCCGATGAGAGGGTTGTACTGTAAAGGACAGAGGGAGTCGTATCCTGTACTGATTGTAAAGCCCCCTGAGATAAATTTGTGATTTGTGATTTTGGGCTATACATTTTGACTTGATTTGACTAGTTGTAATATTTCATCATACTCAGGTAGGCCTACTTTCATTCAGCATCTCCCTGATGTAACACACGTGACACAGCCGGCTCGTACCCCTCGTTACATCATGACCTTCACATGCCCACTGCCTGTAGCTGTCCTGTTCTGTTCATGATCACAAGCAGGACAAAAGTAGCAGAAATGTGTTGAGTTTCTATATCACACGCGTTTAGTATCTTGTGTTTATCATATTATCAATAGCATGTATACCTTCATTCAATACACAGCGTAATAATATGTTCGTAGCTGTTAAAAAGCATTCAGGCAGTAAATGAGCAGCCCGGTTCGGGGTCCTGCAGCGGTGGCTGGTGCAACATGTGTTGGGTAATCCTTCTCTTCTAGAAGAAGCTTCGCAGGTTCTCTGCTGTTGCACTGTTGCTGGACCTGGACCTGTCCACCGCTAGCTCGACCCGGGACACGCCGTCTGGACGCCTGAACACACCCGGAGACACCCGGAGACACGACATCTAGTAGCTGTTCAACTGATCAGGGAGTCTGTTTGGACATTAGTCGCTGCGGACGTTGTTTTATCACATTTAGCCTGTTAGCCTGTTAGCCGAGTTGTCAAAATGTTGAGTGTCGCCAAAAGCGTTTCAAGGACTCTCCCAACAAGGAACTGTACAAGAAGTGTGTCCTCTTTGATGAAGAAGGTGAGTTACAAACATCCTCTTCTAACTAATGATACATCCGCTCATATTGACCTCAGTTAGCTACACGATCTGACCAGCTGTCGGCTAGCTGAGCATGCTAACAGTGTTAGCTTGAGGCCAGCTCACTGAATCGTGACCACCAACATGTCATTGTGTCGTTAGCTATCTAGAAGCGGCCTGTGTTCTTCAACTGGTGCAACTAACACGAGTAGGAAGTGTTCATTGTAGCTTACAATACACGAGTTGACATGTACCGTTACTGTGCTGGGGGGGTGATCCAGGTGTTTGGGGGTGATCCTAGGTGTTTGGGGCTAAGGTAACATCGTACCTGTCACGTGTCTGGGTCAACTACGTGCTACATGGTGTTTGAGATGATGACCGCATCAGTATCTTATTTACTGGATCTAAGGAAGCCCGTGTGTTGAAAGTGGCTCACTGGTTCAGTGACCTTCATCGAGGTGTCTCCTCCCCAACATGCTGCAACACTTCTCACATGTTGTTCTAGTTGAATTAACCCATTCATAACTTGTTGGTCGTCTCTAGTAATCCTTGTGCTGCTTCTTAACATTAATTTAGGATGTTAAGTTGTTATACATGAGCTATTAGACTGCTGTCAGCTGTCCTTCAACATGTTACCACCTACTAAAGGTGTATGGCATGTTCATGTTTGTGGTCTACTGGGCTACTCTGAGAAAGGTCTGAAGTCCAACTTTCTTTATTGCAATATGTAACAGAATTCTTTGTGACACTGATGAAAATGACTGAACAAACCTGACATGAAGCATTATTCATGTTGCCATAGGTCATTGCTGAAAGACAACATTTTGTAACAGCTGTGTAACTGTTTTGTGATTTACACACAGGCATGCTGGAGTGGCGGCTTCCAACCAGATGCTCTGCGAGCTCTGACCAGGAGGGACTATGCGTGAGTACCAGCACCGAAGCTGTCTTAAGATATCTTAAAGTGATGAATGAAGTATGAATTAATCCTGGCGAGCAGGATTTAAGTACAATTTTGAAGTATAAATATACTCTATGAAGAAGTAAACATCACTGCTCTTGATTATTGAAACATTCTAATGAAACTTATATGATACATCTATAATAATAATATGAAGAACTGTGTATGTCTTCTGTGTTGTAGGTCAGAGGCCATCAAGGGCGCAGTCATTGGCATTGATCTGGGAACCACTAACTCATGTGTCGCAGTCATGGAAGGGAAACAGGCCAAGGTGAGGATGAACAGACACTTCACACGTCTGTCATGGATAGAACACTGTGTCGACATGTGAGCTCTTTGTCCTCGACCGTTCAGTATGTTAAAATTGAATGTAAAATGTTAAGGGGTCACTGCGTACTCCATCAGAAGTGCTTGTCAGACGGTCAGATAGTTTTGGAAACGGCTTCTCTGTAATTTGGATTGAAACATTCTTAGGTTGCCTTGTTAACGTGTCGTCAGAGTGGTTCAGAATAGGGTTGGGTACCGTTCACATTTGAACCGGTACTGGTGTCTGGAATTCGATACCGGTACCTTTTTTCTGTACTTTAATCTCTCTGTGATAACAAATGTAATTTCAGTTGTAAAAAATAAGTAATAAGCCGCACATGCGCTGACCAATCAGTGCAGCTTTGCTGCGGCTCATACAATGAACCCAACCCTAGCTCAGAATCTCTGGCCTTCAGATGTAGCTTTACATCTGATTATTATCCAGACACAAATCCTTTTCTGCCTTGTAGTCTTTATTTTAGATGTAAATGGTCATTTGAGAGACTCCTTTTTGTTTGTAACTTTATGGTCCAGGAAGGGTGACAGCTGATGCTGGCATATTTATGAACTTGGTTAAAACATTGCAGGATGAAAAACAATGTCCTGAATTAGTATTTGTTTGTGTTTACTGGAAGGAGAAAATGGAATACACATTTGAATACATTTTAGGCTTGAAAACAGATTTGTTTAACCCTCAAATCAAGACTGGTCAAGTAAGGCTTTCTGACAGGGCTGCGATACGTTTGAGTTGCTGTAAAAGGAGTGAAAACTGATATCAGGCACATTACACATATTAAAAAGAAGCTTTAGATACAAAACCTTTTATCAGTCTGTTTTTGGCAAGTAAACTGTCGGAGGATAATTTTCCCATCTGAGGTTTGCTCAGCCAGACTGACCAGGAGGTCCATGTCCTCTGTATGTCCTTCAGACCCTCTGGTTTCTGCTCCTGACTCGGTACAGTCACACACTTCAGGATCACCATACATTTTCCCTCATGTTAAAACCTGCTGTCCCTCCTCTTTCTGTTTATTTGTCTTCATGTCTTTCAGTTAAGTTTGTTTGCTAAACATCCTTTCGGTCTACCGGAATTGCAGAACCCCCTGCATATAGCATATTTGCTTAGGGAAATTGGGTTTTGTGGTAAACTGATGTGTTTGGAGAATGTTAGTCCAAACAAGTCAATCCAGTTCTGACATGATCTTTATCTTCATTAAGGACATTTTTGTATAGGGTTACTAGTTTTCAGTTTAGTTCCATTGAAATAAGGATCAGTTTGTAAAACAAAGTGATTTATTGACAATTATTTTCATATTCTCTAAGAGACCATTACACAGCTCAAGAGCAGTAGTTTGACAGACCAATTGGAGTAAGTGTGGCATCAGTCAGGGTAGATGAACGGTCTGGAGTTTCATCTAACGGATTTCTGTTTGCCTCTCAGGTATTGGAGAATGCAGAGGGAGCCAGGACGACTCCTTCAGTCATCGCATTCACAGCAGACGCGGAGCGTCTGGTGGGCATGCCCGCTAAACGCCAGTCAGTCACCAACCCTACGAACACACTGTACGCCACCAAGAGACTGATCGGACGTCGCTTTGACGACCCCGAAGTCCAGAAAGACCTGTGAGTGCATCTGTAGTCTTTATTATACCCCTGTGACAACATAGTCGGGGATATATAGCGCTCCGAGTGTCCCTCCGTCCGTTCGCGTGTCACACTTTCGTTTCTGGAGCAGAACTCGGAAACTATTTAACTTCGGGCGTTTTTACACCTGTAGTTCGTTTGCTCTGGTCTGAATCAGGGACCAGATTGTTACAATGTTGCATATTGTCTCGAGTTTGGTTTGTGCTCAGGCAGCATTTACAAGCGGACCAAAATTTTGGTGCGCAAAGAAACTGCTCTCTAATTGGTCAGAATTTCCATGCGGGAAAACTCCCAGATGTAAACAAAGAAGAGCAGACTTCCAGAACGCAACAATGGAGGGACGACTACGCAGCTTGGACTTGGCCCTGGTCATCTTTTTTTTACCTCGTAGCAATTTTTCACTCAAGGCAAAGGATACAGTTTGAAAATGAGGCGCGACTGGATGTATTGATGCACTGGAGTCGCTGAAGGCTAATATCAAGACCGTTCAGGAGGAGGCGTGCATTAACCCTCCTAAACTGTGACATGCCCATCGGCCGAAAATATTTCCTTAGATACATCAAGGAATGCCCGTGGTCTTCAACACAGCCTGACGTTACACCTGTTTAGTACTGATGTGAATAGCGAGGGCAAGCGTAGGCTCTTTTGTATTAATGTTGTCTGGTGATGACGTGCACAGCGCAGCTTGCTTCCGGAGCTGGTTTAATCCAAAAAGACGCAATGCCTTCTCCAGTTGGGCCATATCGAGGTCGGATCATGTTCTCACCACAAACGAAGCGTACCAAACCGTACCGCAGTTCATTTGGAAGCGAACCGAGACCACCCCTTAAAGGAGGTCTCGGTTCGCTTGTTTTGGTGCTGCACCCGAGTGCGATTGCTGTGTTCACACCTGACCAAACGAACCGTACCGAGAGGGTAAACGCTCCAGGGTTCCATTCAACCCAACTAAACAAGGCAGGTGTTAAAACGCCCTAAGGGCCCTTAGGGCAGGTGTGAAAACACCCTTATGGAAAATGTTGGTCCGCTTGTAAATGCTGCCGTGTGAACACAAACCAAACTAGAGGCAATATGCAACATGGTAACAATTTGGTCCCTGATTCAGACCAGAGCAAATGAACTACAGGTGTGAAAATGCCCTTGGGAACTTCAAATTGGGTATGATGGTTGACAGTGTGGTCTAGTTGTGCCATTTGGGGGTTAGAAGTCCAGGGTGCTCAACATTTTTAAAATTTTAGCCAAAAACTGTGATTTTTTTTTTCCGCTTCAATTTCATTTCCGGAGTAGAACTTGTTCCATTAATTCCATTAGTTCCAAAAGGGCAAAACCGTTGGCCCTACTTTAGTAGGGGTCAAGCAGTGAACGGGGGTATGTGAGCCATGCTCACTTTTGCCTTTCTTTAAAGCAGTCTGCATTATTGCATGTGCTCATTTCAAAAGTAAGTATGATAACTACTTCCTGGAAATGGTGATTCATTTCACCACTTGGATAAAAACAAATGTGGATACAAACTACTGAAAAAACAAGTATACACAGATAACTTTTTTTATTTATTTTCTTTTTCTTAAAAGCCTAACCAGGGACAAGGTCTGCAAATTAGCTCTGGCTAGAAGTCCTATATGCGTTGCATCGGTTGCACTTTAATTAAGTGTAACAATGCCTATGTATTGTCCCTGTCAAATAAACTAATAAATAAATAAAAAACTAACAAAACATGTTCAGTAGATGTTTGAGATTTTAGACAAACAGACACACAAACAGATTGATGAACTAGACTCATCAGACTAAGTTAAATGTGTTAACAGGAAGAACGTCCCCTTCAAGATTGTGCGTGCATCTAATGGTGATGCTTGGGTGGAGGCTCATGGGAAAATGTACTCCCCCAGCCAGGCTGGAGCCTTCGTCCTGATGAAGATGAAGGAGACTGCAGGTATGACTGAAACTACACTGAATACAACTTGCGTGTGTTTCTTTGACATTTCTGTCATTCATATGTGAGCTTTAGTTTTGTAATGATTTGGCATTTGTGCTGCAGAGAACTATCTGGGAACCAAAGTGAAGAACGCTGTGGTCACTGTACCAGCCTACTTCAACGACTCTCAGAGACAGGTAGGCACACACATGCACACTTCATGCGCTACAGGTTGATGAGCCAGTGTATGGAAGTTTTTATTGGACTTTATTAGTTGTAATCCACAGAAGACAATCCACAAACGTGTACCATGATTTCCAAATATTTCACTATCCACAAACATGTATTTTTGTATTTAATAATAATAATAATAATAATAATAAATTCAACTTATATAGCGCTTTTAAAGAACTCAAGACGCTTTACATTATCGGGGGAAACGGTGTGAGACAAACAGGAGACAGACGACATACACAGACGCACTCTCATACATACACACGGACAAACGGGTAAGGGGAGGGGGGGGGGCTAGGAGTAGGCAGAGGAGAAAAGATGGGTCTTGAGGCGGGACTGGAATAGGGTGAGGGAATCAGACTGTCATCACATTACCCCAGTCCTCAAAGACCTCCACTGGCTCCCTGTCTCCCACCGGATCTCCTACAAAATCCTGACCCTCACCTACAAAGCCCTCCACCAACTTGCTCCCCCCTACCTCTGACCTCCTCTCCCCCTACCAACCCCCAACGGTCCCTCAGATCCACCTCAGCTGGCCTACTTTCCACCCCCAAGTCCAACCTCAGCAGCTTTGGGGACAGAGCATTCTCCAGGGCAGCTCCCAAGCTTTGGAACTCACTCCCACAACTCAGACAGATCGGAGAGGAAGGGTGAATTTGGTTTAGGTGGGCGGTAAATGAGGATGACTGTGGTGGAGCAGGTTTTGAAGGCGAGGGATTCGAATGAGGTGACTGTAGAGAAAGTGAGTTCTGTGGTCCTGAGGTTCCGGTTGAATAATACTGCGAGGCCCCCTCCACGACGGGAGGGGCGGGGTTTACTGAGGTAGCCGAAGTTGGGGGGGATGCTTGGTTAAGGGAGAAGAATTCATTGGGTTGTTGCCAGGTTTCAGTGAGCAGGAGGAAGTCCAGTGAATTGTCCAGGATGAGTTCATGGAGGATGGGGGCTTTGTTGGATGAGTGGGAGGGTGGTGTGATGGGGGCACGCTGGAGAGGTTTGAGGTTTGCTAGGTTCACAGTGCGGCGGGGTGCAGTGGAGGGGGGGCGGCGGGGGTGAATGGTTTGGATATTGTAAGTCTGGGTGGTGGGGGTAATGGAGGAGTGTAGATGACGGTTGTGTTTGGAGCCACGGTGAAGGTAGCGTTTGCAGATGAGGATTCCAGCAGATTGAGCAGAGGAGAGAGCAGTGGAGGATAACCTGTAGTTTTTCCTGAGGCGGAGGAGTTGACAGGGAGAGTAGTGTAGGGGAGGAGAGACAGTATTGAGGGGACAAAACAAATGTGGGAACCAGGGGAATCCTTTGAATAGCAGGGTAGTAGTGTAAGAAACAACAGGAGAGGGGTGAGTAGGGTTGATGGTTCCATGGTTGAGCAGGCGGGTTAGCGGTTAGCAGGCTGGGAGAGGGATGGTAGAGGCAGCACAGGGTAGCGTTAGACAGGAGGGGGGGCGTTGGTACTCACGGTACAGATGGATACAGATGATGAGGAGAACAGCCAGGTGATTATTGTAATTCCAGTGGTGGAGTGTCCGGGAGGAGTTGAGGGGGACAGAGAAACATGCAGGGCAGCTCCGCTAGCGGGTTAGCAGCTAACCGGTTAGCTAGCGAGGAGAGTGGAGCGATCGGGAGCACAGGGAAAACCAAAAGACGGAGAACAAGAGTGGGAACGAGACGGAACACAACAAAACTCAGGAGAACAGTGAAGAAACAGCAACAAAACAAAACAAAACGAGAAGAAAGACAGCTGACAGAGGGAGAAGCGGCAGTCAGGAGACGCCAGCAGTACTCGCCCACCGGCATAAACATAAACAAACACACTCGTGTACGGAGGCCGTGAAGTGACACACGATTTGTGTTGTGTAAAGTCACATCCACAAAAATACAGGGCGATTTGCAAATACACATAACTTACTCTGTAAATACGTATTTTAAGGTTTACATGTAAAGTGATAAACACGCATTTGTGCATCTATTTCTACACGTGGAATGATATTTGCGCATTTGCAGATCGCTTCCTGTGGATTTATGGGCCACATGACATTTGTAACTTTCCTCCTGTTTGCTTACAGAATTTTGTCCGATTGGTACCGCAGCAGATCTGTAGATAATAGTTGTAATCCTAAGAAGACAATTCACAAATATATAACATGATCTGCAAATATTTCACTACCCACAAATGTATTTTTGTGTTTGTGTTGTGTAAAGTCACATCCATAAAAATACAGGGCGATTTGCAAATACACATAACTTACTCTGTAAATACCTATTTTAAGGTTTACATGTAAACACGTGGAATGATATTTGCGCATTTGCAGATCGCTTCCTGTGTATTTATGGGCCACGTGACATTTGCAACTTCCCTCCTGTGTGGTTACGTAATTAGGTAGACGAGAACCTGCATTAGATGTTGGTTAGAAAAGTGTTGGAGAATAAGCAGTCCCCTCCCATCTGTTTGATTCAGTAACTTTTCTAGAAGTGTGGCCAACATATTGGCTGGCCAGCAACCTCACAACATTCCCAAATGTGTGTTTTCTTTAGGCTACCAAAGATGCCGGTCAGATTGCGGGTCTGAACGTCCTGCGTGTGATCAACGAGCCAACAGCGGCTGCGCTGGCCTACGGCCTGGACAAAACCCAGGATAAAATGTAAGTAGAGGAAAGAGGACCACTGCTGGTGTTCACTACTACACCACTGGTATCAGTTCTTAGTGAAACACTGAAAGAGACAGCATCATACATGGTTGTGCATTGAGAAACACTTTTTAGAGTTTGTGCCGGTTTATTATTATTATTATTATTATCATTATTATTATTATTATTATTATTATTATGCCGCGGCTCAAAGTGCCATGAGCTGGAATGAGCTAGAATCATGAAACTTGGCACAATAATTGGAAATTATGTTCAAATGCTTCCCCAGAAATATGACCCCAATCGGCCACACGGTGGCGCTGTAATTAACGCCCAAACACAAGATTTTGGAAAGGCCGCGCCCCTCACACCATGAGTCCGATTGACTTGAAATTTGACACACATGTCCAGCTCCATGTGCTCTACTAAAAAGCCTCTTGGACCATAGAAGTCAGCCACGATGGATTTTTTGCCAATTTGCATCATGTGAGAAACCGTAATATAATTTTTATAATTGACTATCAACACCAAATTTGGTGCATGTGGACGTGGCCTATATAGCATTATATGCTTTATCGGGCCTTCGCTCAATTTGCTGTGAGCTGGAAATGATTTGAAAATGCTTTGCATAAATGGCGCTACAATTAACAGCCGAAAAAGGGAAAACTTTGAAAGGCTGGCGCCCTCACAACGTGAGTCCGATTGACTTGAAATTTGACACACATGACCAGCTCCATGTGCTCTACTAAAAGCCTCCTGAGCAACTAGAATGGCACTCGGAGAGCACAGACCTCCGCCAAGGTGCCCGAGTACTATTGCCCCTCTCCGTTCAGCTTGCGTCATCATCCACGTGTATTTTAGTTTATGTTGAGATCAGCTGTACGTAGCGGAGCATCGTAAAACACTTCATTCAAACTGGACAGAAACAAAATAAAACTCACCTAAACCGTCGTCGTCACTCTTTCCAACAATCACCAAGTGTGTTTCACAGAGTTTAATGTGACAAAAGGCCGAATCTACAGGTGTCCCTCTCTCCCTCCACCCCCCCGCTCTCTCTCTGTCTCTCTCTCTGAAGGAAAGAGGTGGGGTCATGCGTCATGTGTTATACCCAGAGGTCTTAATGTTCGGCTGATCGGAATCCTTAAAACAATTCCTGAATCCGGATCACCACCAAAATCGAATGGATTGTTCATTGTGCCACACCCCACCCCTCCAAAACATTGCATTCAAATCCATGGCGGACTTTTTGAGTAATCCTGCTAACGGACAAACGGACAAACCAACAAACAAACTTTGTTGAAAACATAACCTCCTCCCTAGGCCTTCGGCCTTGGCGGAGGTAATAAAAGCTACCACGATGGATTTTGGGCTGATTTGCATGATATGAAAAACACTAATATGAATCGAACTAGATTTTGTCTCTATCAGCACACACCTTGTGGGATCAAGATATACATTTCTAATATAAATGAGCAAGATCAGTCAAAGAACGTGGCCGCTATCAATCAGAAAACTTTGCAAAGGGCGGGGCTTAGCAGGAATTCAATCTTAACTCAAGTTTAAATAGACCCCCTGCACTAAGACCTGAACATAGATAACAAGTATTGTTAAAATGTGAAGAGAGATGAACGAAATAGCAGGACTTTGAGTGTGTAATTGAGATGCTGTATCCATTGTGATGATGGGAAATAAACCTGCATTTATAAAGCTCCTTTCTAGTCTTCCGACCACTCAAAGCTCTTTACACTACATGTCAGCATTCACCCATTCACACACACATTCATCACTTTTTGGTTTGCCTGTGTTATTAAAGTGACCTGTGTCTGTTTCCAGTATTGCTGTGTATGATCTGGGTGGAGGTACGTTTGATATCTCAGTCCTGGAGATCCAGAAGGGAGTTTTTGAGGTGAAGTCCACCAACGGAGACACCTTCCTGGGGGGAGAGGACTTCGACCAGCACCTCCTTCAACACATTGTCAAGGAGTTCAAGAAAGAGGTAAATAAGTGAAGTGTGTATCTTTAGACGAGCCTCTCACCTGTAGGTCAGTCTGCATGTTCAGGATTTCATGTGTGTTATGTGTCGTCTCTTCAGTCTGGTGTGGATCTGATGAAAGACAACATGGGTCTCCAGAGAGTCCGAGAGGCTGCTGAGAAGGCCAAGTGTGAGCTGTCCTCTGCACTGCAGGTACACAGAAACCCTCATCATCACTAATACAACAGGAAGTCAAAGTACACAGTCATGGAGTCATACCCCAAACCATGCTCCATCAGAAGGTTCTGTATTGTTGTTCACTGCTGCTGCTGCTGAGCTGCTGCTGCTGAGCTGCTGCTGCTGCTGCTGCTGCTGAGCTGCTGCTGCTGAGCTGCTGCTGCAGGACTCGACCCAGTGAGAGTGGACTGTCCTGACCCTGCTGACAGGGTCAGGCCTAGTACAGGGCCATACAATAACACTACTCTATTACTATTCTACTGTTAGTAGACCAAGACCAAAACATTCTATTTTAAGAAGTTCAATTCAATTTATTTTGATATAGCGTCAAATCATAACAGAAGTTATCTCAAGACTCTTTTTCTATAGAGCAGGTCTGGACCATACTCTATAGTATAGACCCAACAAGAGATCCCACCAAGAGCATTGCATTGGAAGTTGAGGCTAGGGCTGTAACAATACGTTTTTACATTTTAAGACTACGTTAATTAATTAAGAATAATGTTAACTGAGTTTCTGTTTTGTTTTTTACTTTAATCCCGTCGTGATAATTCACGTCGCGGACCGTCTGCTCTCCGGCTGGATACGTGAGGCTGATGCTGCGTGCACGTAGATATCATGACGGGGAAAAGGAAAGTCATTTTCTCTGAATGAAAAAACGACAGCGCACGGGCAAAGCTCCTGTGGGTGAAGCCGCCCTCGTCAAGTGGACCGATAGCACCTGAAACTCTGCCGACCCATCTCCCTTCACGCCGCTATCGGGTGAGAGAGCGAGGAGTCCAGTGCGCCAGTCGTCTGCATGCACGCCATGGATATGTGCTCGCGCTGCAGAGGTCGGAGCCGGCCAGCTGGCGCATGTCTGGAGAGTGAACCGGAGTAACGTTTAACATTTAAAGAGCTAAAAAACACTTTCATATAACGTTTGTCGTCCTTAAATACAAGATGCAAATTCTTAGTATCCATACAATAGATTTTTGCGTTTCAAATGGATTTTATTTCGATATACGTCTCCCGTGAAGGACAACTTGCCGAGTACCTATCGTTGTACTTGGATCGTAGGAATATAAATCGATCCGTCGATGCAGTAGATGAATCGTTACACCCCTGGTTGAGGCTGATATTTTGTGCAGATGTTCATAGAAGGACAGAGTATTATTTAATATTTATGATTGATTGATTGATTTATTTCTTCAAGAATTGAAATGTCTTTATTAACCACACTCTGACCACAGAAACCCAGGGTGAGGTTTATTTTTGTATTTATGGATATATATCATCTTTTAGGAATGAGATTTGGTTAAATCCATAGAAATCCTGTGTAGTGTTGATCAGTTCTATCATCATATCATCATATCTGACGTACAGGAGCATTTTCTGACAACTATAACAGCATTTATTGCTTAAGCTGTAATTTGATTGAATGTCTGAAATGAGATAATTTACACTTAATACTAGGGGTGGAACAGTTCACAAAATTCACAGTTCCCTTCATATCACGGTTTTCGGTTCGGTTCGGTTCATTTCTGTTCCAGCGAGGAGGTCATGTTCTGATTTCAACAGGCTTTTCATTTATTTGGCAAAAATAAGTTAACAAATGTTTGCCTGAACAAAAGTATGTCTTCCATAAGGAACATAAACTCTTCTTCATTGTCAAATCTTAATTGAAAGAATAGGTCTTCTACAGTCATTAATTCAGACTAAAAATGCAGCTTTGTTATTTTCATATAAATATGATGTAATTATAGACTAAGGCCATCAACATAAATTGAAGCATAAGCTCAACACAAGCAGAACTATACTTAAAAAAAAGAACAGTATAACATACAGTATGTCTCAATTCCCTGATTATCAGCTCTTAATTGAAAGATTAGTTTTTCCACTCACAACGTGCAGTATTTGGAGGAATACGGTTGGATTTCTGTGCCACTGTGTTATTTAAAAATAATGAATAAATATAAAACACATTACAGGGATTGTGCTGCTGGAATTACTGTGTTGCTTAA
>CAKALU010047850.1:0-11217 GCA_916700995.1 Hozukius guyotensis
GCGGGGATAAAAATACCAACTTAACAGGCATTCTCTGCTGAGTGATATGACACCTCCCACAAGACTCTACGACAAATGGTTCATGAGTTATAAAAAGGGGGCGTGGCTAATGTGTTGGGGGCGGGGATAAAAAAACAACTTAACAGGCACTCTGCTGAGTGATATGACACCTCCCACAAGACTACGACAAATGGTTCATGAGTTATGAAAGGGGGCGTGGCTAACGTCTTGGGGCGGTGCTATGAGTATATTCTTTCATGTACATGTCATCAGGATTTTTTGTGTCTCTCCACATGTTACATCTGTCTGCCAAATTTCAAACATGTAGGTGAAACTGGAGCGCGGATATCAACTTTTCCAACTTTCTAGGGGGCGCTAGCGAGTCATTTTGCAACAGCCAAGCTCGAGACCCTTAAAATATCAAATTTTTCACCACGTCTGATAAGTGTGCCAGGTTTAGCAACTTTTTGAGATGGCTAAGGTCGTCAAAAAGGCAATTCATTTGAGAGAAAAAGAAAAAGAAGAAACACTACAGTTTCAATAGGGCCTTCGCTGGCCCGACGTTGTCGGTGCTCGGGCCCTAAAAAAGGAAATGTTATGAATCCTACAAAAACAACAAATACATGGTTAGAATGTGCGCACCTGAATGGGCGGGATCTCAGGTAGGCAGGGCAGGTTCTCAGGATTGGTGACGGAGGGGATGAGCTCGATGGGACCTATGATAGGGCTGGCAGGGCCGCGGTGAGCGTGGGCACCTGCCATACTGGCACTGGTGGGACTTGTGGGGTTGGCATTATGGAGGGATGCCACCGGGAAAGGGCCTGCATGCCCTGGGTTGGAGTGCTGCACAGAAAAAGAGAGAGGGATGGATTGATGAAAAGAAGACCATAGGAAGGAGGGAAGGAAGGACAATGAAAGGAAGGAAGAAAGAAAAAGGAAGGGGAGAGGTCAGTGTATCTTTTGGTCATTTGATTTTCCTTTCACAAACGGATATAAAAAAAAAAAAAATGAGTGGTTACTTGATTTTAGTTTTAAAATACAAAAAATAAAATTGAAGTGCAAGGCGTTTTTCTTCATCAGTGTCAAAAAGGGATGAACTAAACTTAAAAAACAGGTTGATTTTCATTTTCTATTTCTAAAAACAAAAAATTAAATCACCAGAAGACAGAAATGAAAAAACACCCATTTTTTCATATTCTGCGACCGGAAGTTGCCATTTACAAAGTAAGAGTGCGTATGAGGACGGTGCTGTGTGTGAGGACGGTGCTGTGTGTGAGGACAGTGCTGTGTGTGAGGACGGTGCCGTGTGTGAGGACGGTGCTGTGTATGAGAGAAAACAGATAACAGACTGTCTTCACACATCAATGGTCTCTTCCTGGTTATACTACAATTGGTTTAATTTATACGGAAGTTTGCCCGCTACAATGGTCTTCATGGCAACGATACATTATTCTTTTTTAGTATTGTAGCATAACCATGAAGAGACCATTGATATGTGGAGACATTTTGGTGGCACTACACTTTATAACCGTGAAGTTATTGAATATTTTTCCCATTAAAAATTCACCAAAATTATGCAAAAGTATATTTGTCCAAACTAAGTGTTGTAGTACAACTATGAGGAGACCATTGATGTGTGAAGTCATTTTGATGGTACTACACTGTATAATACTGAAGTTATTGAATATTTTTCCCAATACAAAATTATGCAAAAGCATATTTCATATATTTGGACGGCTAGTTTTGATTAAAATGAGGTTGTAGCTCGTTGTCTACCTTACTAGTTAGTTACTCTGCAGTCATGTCTTCTTCCCTGAGACACACTCTTTTATTGTTTCAAAAAACTACATACTGATCCATGTCCATCACCTTCAGTTACACAGCAGCACCGTACTTTTTTCTCTCTCATACACAGCACCGTCCTCACACGCAGCACCGTCCTCACACACAGCACGTACTCATACGCACTCTTACTTTGTAAATGGCAACATCCGGTCGCAGAATATGAAAAAACAGGCGTTTTTTTGTGTCTGTCTTCTAGTGATTTTATTTTTTGTTTTTAGAAATAGAAAATGAAAATCAACCCGTTTTTTTAAGGTAAGTTCATCCCTTTTTGACCCTGATGAAGAAAAACGCCTTGTATTTCAATTTTATTTTTTGTATTTTAAAATGAAAATCAAATAAACACTCATTTTTTGTTTTTTAATATCCGTTTGTGAAAGGAAAATCGAATGACCAAAAGATACACTGACCGGGAGAAAGGAGGGACGACAGGAACAATGACGCAAGTCATTCACTGAGTTTTAGCAAAAAAACATTTTGTAGGAAAAACAACATGGTTGCATGATCATGCATTTGGGTGACACATGCTCCACAAGACACAAATGACAAAGTAGGAAAAAGGTGTCAAACCCCCGATTGTAGTAAGAAACGAAACCTTTGGTGGCTCATCTCAGATTCTATAGACATCTGGACACAAAGAAAAAGGGGCTGGATATAGTGGAGGTGTCTCTTACCTAAGCTTACATGCAGGCAGTAAATGTACACTTTCATACTGTTATCTGCAAATAATCAGCTTCATATGTATAGATATATTGGGAAGGCAGTGCAAAGGAGTATTGAATGATGAAAACACATGTATAACAATGTTTTAATTGGTTTGTCTGCATTTTGGATATGGATGTTCAGGTATGCCAGTATTTCAATTAAAGAATTTGATCAAATTTAAATTTAATTTGCCTGAATAAATCCTTTCATTTCCATGTTTGAAAATGTGCTATTACTGCCAAAATTATGCCAAAACAAACAGTTTTCAGTGCAATCCCAAGTATAACCTGCAATAATTATATTAACTGAATGTGAAATGGACTGTTTTTTGTTTTTCTGCTTAAAAAGGTTCCCTGTGGAGTTTTAGACCTCTAGAAGCACTATGGAGCTGTTTATCTATGAGTGGGTCCCTGTTTTGTTAAACTTTCCTATACTCTTTCCCTTTTTTTATTTCAATTCCAACCTTGGTAATAAAGTCATATTTTTCACCAGTTGTCCACGTTATGTAAGATAATCCTTTATTATATGTTGATGTAAACTGTTACAGAGTTTCTCTGTAACAGTTTCTCTCTTTCACACACCGCGGGTGAAGGAGCCTGTCGCTGAAAGAGCTAACTAGGTTAGGCATTGACCCTGAATAGTTAAGGTTAGGCATTGACCTTGAATAGTTGAGGTTAGGCATTGACCTTGAATGGTGAAGGTTAGGCACTGACCTTGAATAGTTAAGGTTAGGCATTGACCTTGAATATTTAAGGTTAGGCATTGACCTTGAATATTTAAGGTTAGGCATTGACCTTGAATAGTTAAGGTTAGGCACTGACCTTGAATAGTTAAGGTTAGGCATTATCCTTGAATATTTAAGGTTAGGCATTGACCTTGAATAGTTAAGGTTAGGCACTGACCTTGAATAGTTAAGGTTAGGCATTATCCTTGAATAGTTAAGGTTAGGCATTGACCTTGAATAGTTAAGGATAGGCATTGACCTTGAATAGTTAAGGTTAGGCACTGACCTTGAATAGTTAAGGTTAGGCATTGACCTTGAATAGTTAAGGATAGGCATTGACCTTGAATAGTTAAGGTTAGGCACTGACCTTGAATAGTTAAGGTTAGGCACTGACCTTGAATAGTTAAGGTTAGGCATTGACCTTGCTTAGGATAGGTAGTCAGGCAGTGAGTCTCGCGAGAATTTTTGCAGTTGTCAGATCAGATTTTGCAATTTGCGGGCTCCCTTCTAGACACGACCATTTAATAATGCATGGGGGGGAAGCAGCGCCTTTTGTAGTCCATCTTCGGAGTTTCACCACGGCAGACCTGCATCAATAGCATCCGCCGCCATCGCATCATAATTACGGAGCCTATAGTGTAAGTGCAGTCGGATGCTCTGAGCGCTGCAGTTGTCTTTTCCTAAGTCCTTATGAACTCTCTCTCACGACGTTTACCATCGAGGTCAAGGAAAAGTGGTTAGGAAAAGACATTAGGATTTAATTTTTCAAAAATCTGTTTTGCAAATGTTTTATGAGGAGGGAAATGCTCTTGACACGTTTGTTAGACCTCAAGGATACACACAATGTGTTTTGGTGAGTAACACTGAATGTTAACATAACTTTTGTTTGTTTGGAAGAGAACTCCAAAGGTCCATTTATAAACTTGAAAATGAAAAAGCAAAGTGGACTTTTGCTTTAATTTGTTGTCTGAATTCTGTTAAAAAAATAGCACAGACAAAACATTGTGTTGCATTTTCATTTGAATAAAGGCGTCATTGTCCCAAACAGGAACTTCACAAAACATTATGTAACATGTAGCCATTTTTGCGGGCTACGGTTTTGTTACCACCGTTATCAATCCGCTTTGGGGACGAGTCTAAGATCCAGGTACTTTGAGGGATGGCCAGCAGTGCTGTCTGTCATAAGTCATCACATCACAATAAGGGCAACTACAACAAACAGCATGTCTGGTATCTGACAGAAATGGAGATAAAACACACAGCCAAACACTGTTGTGGGCCACCAACCAGCTTGTACCTGCCCCACTCCTGAGGGAAAGATCTGGCACTTCAGCTGCTAAATGCTCCACTATGTTCACCAGCTAGTCGCTAACTGTGTCTGCCTGCTGTTTGGTGCTGAGCAGGTAGTATACAGTGAGTTTCCAGAACTTTTTCATTGAAAACAGCTGCCTGTTGAAGTCAAAATGATGCTATGAGAGTGGCGAATCAGAGGACACCATTAGCCTGCTTAGGTTTCTGGCCAAGGTTGAGATATCTGCTAAAATAAATAAAGGCATAGTAGTCTGGTTGCAGGTTGGGCTTGTTTTGTTTTTTTACCTGTCAATGCTTTCTTTGGGCTTGTATGTGTCTGGCTGAATAAAGCTACTGCAAATGAAATCGCAAAGCCCCATTCCATATCACGATAGGGTTATACTTGGCAGTAACATGTCATTTGTCAATGGAGTTTTCAATTTACTTTGGTCAAATGCATTTTCAAACATGAAAATGGAAGTTAGATTTTTCAATTTAAATGTATAATATAATTTATAATTTTCACTTTGATTAGATTATTCTATCTTAACACTGGCAGCTCTGAACTCAATACTTGAGAAGGAGAAAGATGGATAGCAGTGCTACCAGCCTTCTTTTTAAGCATATACATATAAAGATTTCACAGTCAGCCATTAATATCAGCCTGACTTCAGACTCTGCCTAACAAATATTGGCTGACCAATACTTTTTTCAATTAAACAGAACATAAACAATAATCTTTTTATAAGAATCCTTTAAATTATTAATATTATTTTTTAAGGATTGTGTGGGACATTTTACAGTTGAAAAATAAACCTGTTAGAGACCTCTGGTGGACAAACTGTGTACTGGCCTCACCACTAATTATCTTATTCTAAATGAATTCTAAAGAATAAAAACCACAATCATACCCACAAACATGAAAAACTAGATATAATTGTTTGGAACCAGGCTGCTACTATGTGCAAAACAGCTACTGTATATGAAACCTCATTTAAATGTCTGTTAGTATTCACAAATTATTATTTTTTGTATTAGATAGAAAAGGACACACAAACAATATACAGCAAATACTGTATATTTCTTTCTTAGGCTGCCTCAGGCCAGCCTCACCTTGTGTATCTATACATATTGGGTTAAACAATCTTTAACACATTTGCACATCAGTACAGCAGTTTCAGTTTATAACATTTACAGCAACAGATGTGTTAGACAAAAAACAAAATCACATATACCCAAATGACCTCTGTTTATCCATTTCCATACAGTGAAACCTGAGTGTGTTTGCACTGACCTGTCTCTGGAGCTGAGGCTGCATCATGGTGGGATACTGCTGTCCATTATGTCTCGGCTGAGCCGTGGGCATTCGGCCCTGCGGTGGACCCGCGATACGCATATGGTGGGAGGAGGGGTACATGGGGGGACCTGGCCCACCATTCATACCCCCAGGCCCTCTCGGTAGCTGCTGCATACTGATGAGCCTCGGAGGCTGTCGAAAGTCATACATATACATTGACTGTGTGAAAACCAGATCAGTGGATGAGCACAACCACGGCAATTTATGCAAACAGCGAGTGATTTTCAGGGTCATGCAACTATAGCAACAAAACATATAATTAATGCCGACATGAGTAGATTTATCGATCCACAGAAAACAAACTGAAGACTTGAATTATCAATTCAACACTTCATACATACCTTTAAAAATACCAAATATCCACTGGTTACTGCTTGCTTTTTCTTATTTAACAACACTAAATCATATATTTTAAGGCTTTTGACTGGACAAATGAAGTGATCTTAGATCACTTTGGGTTCCTGTCCCTTGTGACGGCCATTTTGTCCTTTCTTAAAATTGAGTTGACTAAAATGATGATTAATAGACTAATTAAAAAAGAAGGGAAAGAAAGGTAATTCATTTTCATCCATTTCAGTGCAGAATAAAAGTCAACTTCCAAAGACCTGTTCCTTGCTTGAGATACGTTCTCCATCACAGGCAACACTTAATAAAAAAAAAAGAATTAAGTTAAGTAACTGTCGTGTGGTGATGCCGTGGCAAGTAGGGACCGTCTCCCTGTTGGAGGGTTCAAGGCTGCTGCCAAACAGCAACAGGTTCAAGCAAAAGACTAAAGTCCCAATTATCCTTTTTCACAACCTCCATGCCTGCTTAGTTGTTTTCTTCTTGGTTGTGTTTTGTGACAAAAAAGCCCATGCACGCAATGTTTTTTGCAGTTGCATGATGTCAGTTTTAACACACCACAGGTACGAATTTTCAGTTCCTGCTCACAAATGCATTACCACACAACGTACGATAAAATTAAAATAAAGTTAATGAACTGTTTACTGTCTATCTCAATTCAGTTCAAAGTCTCTGCAAGTTGACTTTCAATCTGAAACCGCAAGCTTTGGAAAAGAATTGAAAACTAAGTCATTCGTAGTTAATGACCTGAAAGATGTAGCAGTCTTCTCAGGCTGCTCCATTATAAATATTCCTAATCTTGTATAGATAGACCTCTATCTGGTAAAGCTCTCAGATGTCTGGAGAGATAAAATACTGTGATCAAATAAAAAGAAAATAAAGAAAATAATTCTCTGGTGCACCAAGAACAAAAGTGAAGTAAGCTCCAAATATTTTGGCGAGTCACTAGGGTCGATTGGAGCACATATTTTCATTGTATTCCACAGTGGTACCCTAACTGGTGAATGTTTTCCATACCTGCTGCTGACCCATAGGTGGACCGGCCTGTCTGGCGTGCTGCTGGGACATTTGGGAAGCAATGCGCATCTGTTGCTGGATCTGCTGCTGGTGCTGCTGCTGCTGCTGCTGCTGCTGATGCTGCTGCTGATGCTGCTGCTGCTGCTGCTTCTGCTGTGCGTAGGCCGCCTGCTGCATGTGCTGCAGCCGGAGCTGGGCCAGGTTGATCTGTCCTGGGTGTTTGCCGTGGTGACCTTGGCCTGGGGAAATCGGTGGTCCTCCTACCATCACACCGGGCGGTTGCGCAGGTGGAGGTATCTTCTCGATTACCAAATTACCTACATTAAAAAGACGAGGTATAACAATAAGCATTATTTAAAGGATTGCACATGCTCTAGATAGGTGTGAAATATTCCTTTATTGTATTTCTGCAACGGAGCACTTTAATCTATTGCTTACTGCTTCATTTTCACGCTGTTTATAGCCACTGTACAGTAAGGCAAGACATGAGCTGCCATTCTGCTTTGTACTTGGAGTACACGGCAACGTGACAGATAGGTTTTTTTCGGTCTAGAGTGCAGTATTAAATGATTTTCTTCAGAGAAAGGCAAAGAACTGCTGTTGCGCTGAACACTAGACTGGGACTACAATCAATTGACAGTACAATAGAGTTATTGTCAGTCAGATAATGAGTGTCATGGAGAAATAAGCATGCAAAAGACCATGAAATATCTGATGAAACACATTTCAATGGCATTTCAGACTGTTCTCTCTTAATCTTGATTAGAATAAGTCAATAAGAGACTGAAAGTTAATATATAAGACAGAAATATTGACTGAGGAAGGATGATAATAATAAGGTAATAGGCCTCTCTCACCTAGATTCACCACGTTTTTGGCCCAGAAGGTGGGGTCACAGAAGAAGCGCACAACTCCGTTGGCCTGGGGCGCTGGCTCCAGTCTAGCCTTGAAGAGCTGGCGAAGCTGGAACAGGATCTACACACACACACACACACACACACAATAACACAATAATGTTGGTTACTGAGTCTGGCTGAAAAACAAGCAGCCCACTGGGAGCATTATTCCGCAAACCCACTATAAGGTAATCTCAATTATCTAAATTGATGACTGTCTTGTGGAAGTAGTCTAATCCACGTAACAGAAGTCTCCCTTTTTTGAGCGTAAAAAATAAATAAAACCCATCCACAGGTGGGAAAAAAAGCGGGTTTTGCAACTTCACCGATCTAGAAAAGGCTGATCCAGAAGTATACTCCAAACACAATGTCATGATCTATCCAGGACATACAGAAAAATACCTATATACTAGCTACAACCCTAAGCAGACACAACTCAAACGTTCCTAAAAACTAGAATTTAACACTAAAACTAGTATAATTTTTCTAATGTACAGCAAAAAATTGTGATCAAACCAGATCCAAGTGCAATGCTTTTTCGTAATGACAAACCAGCCATGGTGTCTGCGGTGTAACTTCAGTTTTGTTCGGGGAACACTGTCGGCTTTAGCCTCTCCAACTGCTGAAAATCTGAGGCTCATGAGAAACATACCAGCCTCTTGCTGTAGAGCAGCGCTGTGCTGCTGCCAGTAGTGATGGCCCATTGGCAGAAGCTGAGCACATGGTGGATCTGTTGGGCCAGCTGGGTGGTATCCTTATGTTGAGTCACAAGCCTCATACTGCGCTCTTTGGTCACACTCTAGACAGAAAGTGAGATTATTCTGGTTAAGGGACTGCTACTGAAAGAGGCTAGATAAATGAGTGTTCCAAGCTATTATAAAAATGTTAGAATAATATGCATAGAGATGGATTGGATAATTAGATTTGATTAGATTAAAATGTAATGATCCCTGTGGGGAGCTTGGGTTATTACAGCAGTCTATAATAGAATGCAGCAAAAACATTTAAATAAATAAAAGCTCAGCAAATGGGGAAGTAGTCAAGTATATACAATATAACAAACCAGATTCAACGACAGAACTGAGTAAAGACATGACGGGGGAAAAAGTCACAACAAGGCTGTTATAGAGAAGTAGGCATGAGAAAGAGGAAACTGTGTAATTCATGGCATGTGACAACATATTTAGTAAACAGAATGCATCGAAATATCAAGATATATTTAATATCTATAAAAGGGCTGTCAATAGATTAAAATATTTGATCGTGATTAATCGAATGATTGTCCATAGTTAATCGTAATTAATCGCAATTCAAAAATGTACCTTAAAGGGAGATTTGTCAAGTATTTAATACTCTGATCAACATGGGAGTGGAAAAACATGCTTACTTTATGCAAATGGATGTATATCAGTCAATTAACAACACAAACACATGACAGATATTGTCCAGAAACCCTCACAGGTACTGCATTTAACATAAAACAATATGCTCAAATCATAACATGGCAAACTGCAGCCCAACAGGCAACAACAACTGTCAGTGTGTCAGTGTGTTGACTTGACTATGACTTGCCCCAAACTGCATGTGATTATCATAAAGTGGGCATGTCTGTAAAGGGGAGACTCGTGGGTACCCATAGGACCCATTTACATTCACTGATCTGGAGGTCAGAGGTCAAGGGACCTCTTTGAAAATGGACATGCCAGTTTTTCCTCGACAAAATCTATCATAACTTTGGTTACGTTTTTCTAGTTTCACAGGATACCAGTTTCTTCACTCTAGCTTTAAAACTGAGCCTGCTACAACCTTAAAAATCGCAAGTTGCGTTAAAACAAATTTGCGTTGACGCATTATTATCACGTTAACTTTGACAGCCCCAATCTATACTGGGAAAAAAAAGTTCGTAAACTTGTGTTTGGTCGTTTTTTTCTCTGTTGTTACAATGCTAATTGGCATTGTATTTTACATGGTTGGAAAGCCTGTTTATTTACCTTCACAATGATGTCCAACTTGTAAGGATCATGCATTTGTGGGATGAGCAGCACAGCTGATTATGTGGGTAACGCCCAAGAAAAATGTTCCAAAATGCTCTGTCAATGGTAAACAGTGTATTCTCCTGTTGGTACTGACTCTTGTTTTGAGTTGGTTGGTGGATTGAATGATTGAACTCTCTATCAGTAACAAGGAACAAACAAGACATATTGGCTATTTTACACTTTATTCATTTAAAGGGACTGTTTGTAACTTTCAGAAATGCTTGTTAACTGCGACACCTGTGGCTGTTAAGTCAACGAAAGTCAGTGTCGGGCTCGCGCTTGCTCGCTCTAAATAAACAGTGAGGCAACACACGTCAGCTAAAACCACAATATCACTCTATATTTCAGCTGCTTGGCAGTAATGTTAGCTGACCAGACAAAGGTCTCTCCATGAATCAATGCTGATCCTAGTGTTGGCTTTTCCTGCTTCAGCCCCGCTACTTCAGCCTCCGGGGCTGAAGCAGGAAGAGAAACGTTATCGTCTCGACCGGGTGACCGGGTCTCCCTCCGGCACCCGGTTGGAGACGATAACATTTCTCGCTGCGGAGCCCCGTCACTTCACAAGACACGGGAAACCTCTGTTGGTCTGGAGGAGCTGCAGCAGTTATTTCTGCAAAAACGTCCACTGTACATTCACTAGATATTCTCAGAGCTACTAACTCTTCTGCAGTGTGGAGTGTGCGCGCATGCATGTGTAGAGGTGGAGCGAGACAGCGAGAACGCGTGCGGTGCGTGAGTGAAGGCAAGCAGGCAGAGGAGCAGATACTCCGGCCACATGCGAGCGTGCATATGCGAGCGTGCATATGCGAGCGTGCATGGGATCCCGGTAGATTTATACGTGTAAGAAGTTACAAACAGTCCCTTTAATACACCGTCAGGAGCCTCAGTAGCGGTGGAAGATCCATACGCAGCCACAACAGCCTGGCACCTCCTCCTCATGCTGTTCACCAACCTGATCACACGTTGCTGTGGGATGGCGTTCCATTCCTCAACCAGGATTCGTTGCAG
>CAKALU010047852.1:0-11736 GCA_916700995.1 Hozukius guyotensis
AAATGCAAAACAGCTGCAAAGAGACTCACAAAAACTATGAAAAGTGGCAAAACAACCACAGAGACACAAAATGACTACAAATAGACCAAAACAACTACAAACGGATGCAAAACAGCTACAAAGAGGCACAAAATGACCACAAAGAGATGCAAAACGAACAACTAACAACAACAATCTGTGTGACTTGCTCCTATATAGGAGAGGTGGTGGGGCCTTTTGTCTCATAATCAGCCCCTGACTGCACACACACACACACACACACACACACACACACACACACACACACACACACACACACACACACACACACACACACACCAGCATGCAGCCATGCACGTTACAGACGGAAAACCACTTGTTTTTATGCAGTCAGAAGCCACACAAAATATATTCAAATGTGTTATAGAACACAAAAGGCTAACAACAATAATATCCTCACCATACCATAATACCAATACCAACCACTTTCACTAGACAACCATCACCATCAACAGAATGACACCACTGACAAGAGAGTACACATTGGGCTGCTATTCCTGCAAAACTGGGGGTTTTTTTGTTGACTTTTTGACTTTTTATTTTTTTTTTTATTTCAAAATGACAGTATCCATAGTAACAGCAGAAAACATGAAAAACATTTACATACAGAAGAAGCATAGCGAAAACATAAACAAAGAGCTGTGACAAACATAAAAGGACAACAGAAATGAAACAAAACCAACATAAAATTTAAAAAAATAAATAAATAAATAAAAAAGACCACTCGAGAGTATGACAATAATTGCACTTAAAACCTTTAAAGATATTGCATACATTCATTCCTTTCATTGCTTTTTTGTTTTGTGAGGAAGAAATTGTTGACAGATAAAGATCCATTTCTTTCATAAATACAAAGAAGTTTGGCATTTTTGGTAAATTTACACTTGTGAATGTGGAACTTCGCGAGAATTAAAATATTACCGCTCAACAGGTGTTGTGTCCAATACTGTTTCCCTGACTACCTGAACCAACCATAACCTAAAACAGGAGGGAAACACTGTTTGACAGGGGGACAGATTTCAACATCACACCTGGTCAAATTGCACTAACCACCCACATGAATTATTATCATTACCAAAGGTCAAAAGGTAAACATATAATGGGACATGAGACACATTAATGACACACAATACACAAACTGTCCAAACAATAATACCAAGGTCCTTAATTGGCAGCTAATAGTCAATTAAAAAAATGTACTCACCTGTCAATCACAGCCTCAATGTGCAGTTCTTTAATAGAGCCAGGTAGCTGCTTCTGGTTTCACCACTCCTCTTCCTCAGGTGTGTTTTCCTCAGGTAAGTTTCCTCAGGTGTGTTTTTATCAGAGGTAAAGCACGAAAAACTCACATGTAGCTGATGTGACATGTCAAAGATGGATGCTAGCTAATTAACTTGTTCACCAAACAAACTTCTCTCTTTGACCGTGACGTAGGAGCTTTGAGCAGCCAATCAAAAGACGCGATCTACCAGGGGTCGATTTTGCATGAATTTACTTAAATTATTAAAATGTTAAAATATGACTTTATGTTGTTATATTATATTATATTATATTGTATTATATTATATTGTATTATATTGTATTGTATTATATTATATTATATTATATTATATTTTACTATATTGTACTATATTATATTATATTATATTATACTATATTATACTATACTATACGATATGATATTATATTATATTATATTATATTATATTATATTGTATTATATTGTATTATATTATATTATATATTTCCCCAATCAACACACCGGTAGTCATGAGCGCTCTGTTGATGTGGGTGAGCTAATGATGCAGATAATTATTATAATTATGTGAAATTAAAGAAATGTGTGATCTATTGCAACAGCACACTTAAATGTAGGTGTAATGAGGTTTAAAAAGTCAACATATAACATATTGTGGACATACAATTATATTTCAAAGAAATTCTTAGACTGACAATAAATTGATGATTTATGACCCTCTTGTTTATGGTTCATTCATATCCATATCCACCCTCATCCTCTCTTTGTATTATTGCTCTGAATGCTTATAAATGATAATGACAAAATAACTTTTGTAACTTTAATCCTATATTCATATAATCTTATTTAGGCTGACTGCAGATGAAAATAATTCATTCTTTCATTAAGACGCAGTTAATAGCATCAGGTGTGTGTTTTATTATGACTTATTATTATTATGAACGCTCAGATTGTCTCCAGTGTTTCCTCGATGTCTGCAGCCTCATAGAGAGAGAAAGAGAGAGAGAGAGAGAGAGAGAGCAGGCAGAGAGCTGAAGTAGAGAACCAGGTGAGAGTATCAACAGACAGCAGAGACTGAGCTGGACTGCTGGCAGCTGCTGGAGGATTATCTAGCTGAGGTTTCAGGGTGACTGAGAGGACACAAAGCTGATAGCTGGAGAGATGGACGTGTTGTCTAATTCTCAGTGAAAACCAAAAAACAAACAGGACATTCCTTTCAGACTTTCAGACTCAGAACATTAATATTATTTAACACCGTTTTCTCAGAAAGAAGAGATAGAAACATTATCTAGACTACTTGTCACCTCTGCAGCATCCAAGTCTGTCCAGAACATATCTATCTCTTCTTTCTGAGAAAACGGTGTTATATCATATTAATGTTCTCCAGGATACAGCATTGTTTTTCAAAGAAGTTATTTATCAGGATGCTCTCATACAGGATGACTAAAACAATGTCCCAACATACAAAATATGAATTTCTAACAGGTTTTCAGTATAGTGTCTTCACACTGGTATAATAAACAAAATAAAGTATACCAAAAAAACAGTATGCATTCTAAAATACGGTTGATTTTTGACCTGGCTGAGAGGGCAGCGTGAACATTGCAACGAGCAATCGAGCCAATCCATCTAGTAGATGTTGAGATATTTAACCGGATGACTGAAAACTTTGACCTGCTGGCAAGAGGAACATTTAGGGGGATCACCACAGTCCTTAAAGGTCCTGACACACGGTCAGCCATCGGTGAGCGTCTGTCGGTCTAACGTTGCGGTGTGTCCCGCACCGTCGGCTCTAGTCTGCCTGTGTCGGAGGTCTTCTAGCCGATTCAGCATGTTGAATTGGAGGCGGAGCTCGTCGGTGAGAGAAATCCCTCCGATTGGCTGGTCAGTTTAAACAAATCAGTGCACAAGAAGAGAAACGGAAGTGAAGAAAGCAAGCCAACGAGTAAAGTCAGGACATGGCCATCTGGAATGAAGCTAAGTGGTGAGTGAGAGTGGTGTGAAAATGGTCGATAGACGCCGCTTTGTTTCATGTACGTATCATAGAAACGGCTTGTATATCCTCCGTCCTTTAGGTCTTCCTGTTTCTCTTTTTGAACGATGAATACAGACTACCGCCGCCTGCTGGTGTGGAGAGTTATATCCTCTCACGCAGACGCAGAACGTATGTGCTAACTGGCCGTTGGCTGTAGTCTTTACGGTGTGTTCAAATGCAACCTTTCAGCCAAGACAAAGGCGACGTGAGGCGACGCAACAGTCGGCCCTCATCTCTCCGCTTGTTCTCTGATGTCGGGTTGGTGTGTCTGGGCCTTTAGGATTGACCCTTTGGGGGATCATGAATGCTTATACAAATTTTAATGGCAATCCATCCAATTAATTGTTGAAATATTTCAGTCTGGACGAAAGTGTTGGACCGACCAACTGACAGATGTTGTGTTTAGGGTTCATCCTCCCACTCTGTGAGAATACAAACAAACAGTCCAGCAAGTTAGTTGAGAGTCATTTTATTGAACAGAAGAAAAAGAAACTCAAAATGAGAGTGTTAAACTGTGGTTCTTCATGTTAAAGAATTGAAGCTCATCACTAATAAAGTGCACTTTCAGTTTACAGCCAAATGGAGACTCATTCATCTCCTCTTTTCCCTCCGACGAGCTCAGTCAGATCCCACCTGGACCTGGTGCTCCTCGGTGCGACACCTTCACAGTACGATATATATCAGACCAAGTGCATCGACTGAGTGTCTCAGTGAGGGCGAGTGCATAGGTGTTAATGGAAGATCAGCGCGTTAAAGAGTCTTGTTCCTCTCACCCGGCTCTATTCCTGCTACTGTTTTCCTATCCTGGCTCAGTTCAACCCAGAAATGAAAAAGCAATAATATGACAGATGGTGACGTCTGATTGAGTGATTGTAAAATAGCACAGTATCTTATTTAATGGTCAGCGTTGAGCTAAAATCTTTGCCACGAGTGTCTTTACATTTTAAGATCTTTAAAAAAATATTTTTCCTATTTCAAGAAGTGTTTTTTTTTTCTACATAATATATATGTACAGTTGTATCTTTACAAAGAAAATAATGTTCTGTTAAAGACTGTCGCACGGTCGGCGTCGACTACAGTTTGGCACGTTTTCCTCGTGACTTCACCCAGTAACAGACTAAACGGAAGAGACGGCAGAAACAAGTGCACCCAACACCCAGAGTTTCATCATTCTGCTTCTCCTGAACAGACACTAAGCTAGCAAATTAACCCTACTCCTACCTCTATTTCTAATGAGATGCATTTGAAATGGTAATCCCGCTGATAGGCAGCAAACAGGAATGTCATTCACATGAAAACAAGTTGTTTGATGACGCACTATTCTACAGGGCAACGGCCACGAACCCCGGGGGAACGGGCCAAAGAGAAAAACATCTACAGTACGCTGGATATCGTATGAATCAACGTTGACACACATAATTTACATCATCAAAGTCAGAGACAAACCAAGAGGAAATAACTCAGCTGTACTTCAACATGGGAATGAAAAAGAAAGAAAAAAAGAAATGGATGAAAGAACGGGGGCATTAACTTCACAAACACTCAGCACTGGGAAAAGATCAGCCGCTAAGAAACACGTCTACTACTAACATTTAAATGAACTTTATATTAGTCTCACTGGGAACTTCCACATCGGATAACTTCACCTCTTATTGCACAGTTTTCATGTCAATCAGAAGATTGGGCAGTTCTTTGTTGTGTCTCACTTGCATCACGTTAATGTGCCTTATCTTTTTATTTATAACATGCAAACTACTAAATTAAACTGATAAGACCATTTTTTCTTTAGCTGTCCTATCAAGTTGTGTATTACATACACCATGTCCTTCTACTTAGACATAAGTGTCTTAACTAGGGCTGGGTATCACTACCTCAAATAACCAGTACCAACCAAGTAGTATCCAAACTTCTCCAGTCAAATGCTCCACTATTTGATCCTTTCTGTACTCAGATCTAGAAAAAGAAAGACTATTTGCTTGGTTTCGCCAGCAGCAAATCACTGCAAGCGTTCTTCGATTTAATGCAACCTGTGATTGGAGGAGGAGGAGAGCTGTGAGATTATTTTTATTTTTTATACTTTGAACAGCAGCATCAGTGACTGAACCATCTGTTAGAACTGTAGCAGCCGAAGCGTTTAGGGACTGACTTGTGAGTCTACATGATTGGTATCAAATGAAGTACTCTGTTGGTATCGGTATCACTTTAAGGGTATTTTCTAAACGATACCCAGCCCTAGTGTTAACATACAAAGCTCTAAAAAGAGCCATATTACACACACACCTTCATTATATACCAGTCTGCATTACAAATAACAATAATAAATATGTTAAGTACAATAAATATGGGTTTTCTATCAGAATAAAAAGTTATAAAGATTCAGCGGATTTGAATGTAAAACAGCAGGATTTCCTTCCATGTGTAGTGTTGGAGCGTTTGGCTCAGTTGGATTAAGTGTTGATCACATGTGGTTAGACAGACAGTAGACAGCAGACAGACAGCAGACAGACAGCAGACAGACAGACAGACAGCAGCTCAGAGCGGATCTCTACGGGACAAAACAACCTCCACACTGAAGTTTAGGTCGTTTTCAGCTGTGAGTTCTCTCTAATTAACGCTCAGATATTGCTTCAAAAACCATTAAAAATCTCTCTATGCGTATTATACAGTGTTTGTCTCCAACTTCATTCACGTCTCATGCATCCACCAGGAACATGAACATATACAGGACTGGACAGTGATGGAGAAAATAGCCCTAATGAAAGGAATTAAAGGACCAGTCTGTAGCATTCAGGGGGATCTATGGGCAGAAATGGAATATAATATTCATAACTTTTCTTTAGTGTATAATCACCTGAAACTAAGAATGTTTTCGTTCTTTTGCCAAAATTAGACACACCGTAAAATCTAACAAGTTGATCTTATTTAAAAAAATCTAGGATTGCCTTGAAAAACGTAAGTAAATATAACTATTAGTCTTAAGTTATGTTTACTTTATATCTACTTGTTAAGTTTACTTAAAGTTTGCTGCATTAACTTAAATTTTGTGAAGTTGTTCCAACTTAAAAATGTTAAGTGAGAGTAACTTGTTCTTTCTAAGTGTATCTACACAGCTAACAGCCATATTTAGCATTACGAAAATGAGTTAGTTAAGGTGTAAGTGAACATTAGTTGACGGTTTTTGACACAGTTTGGCTTAATGTTAACACTAGACTAGGGCCAGATCTTGAGAGAGTGTGTTGCTGAGACAGAGAAAAGTCTCCAACAAAGTTATTTCCTCCGTGATTTGTCCGTCTGAAAAAATGCCATTTTAGTGTCAGAATGGGCCTCATGCAGGAAGGAATATACAAACAAATTTTCTCTTCATAACTATTTGTTCTTATTTTCTTAGTACCCATTGATTTCTTGGATTCACCAATGTTTTTGCTCTTCTCTTAAGAGAAAAGTTTACCAGTGGTCGAGAGCACTCACCAAGATTTTTTTAGTGGCATCTCTCCGATTCTTGGGCATGTGCTAGAGTATTTACACACGCCACGACATCTGCCCTTATATGGCGTTTAGGGGGCGTTACCTATGCTAATAATAAACAGTCGGCAACACGCCTCCAATTCATGATCAGGTGGGATTCATCCTTCAGCACACCTGGTAAGAGCAGATGTGGTTAAGGATGTTTGGTGCATCTGGAGACAGTGCTCACGTTCACTTCTCCCATCGGAGTTAACAGACTCAGGACCTGCTGCTAGTCTCCTAAAGGGGGCGGGGCAGAGGTGAAACCCTCGTGACACAGATACAGGAAATGACTCTCTGGTTGCCATTTGCAACCTCACCTAAATGCTCCACACTGGTCCTTTAAGAGGGGGTGACGCATCATGGAAGAAGACCTTATATACATAGAAATGATATCAGTCTGTATGTGCACCAGACCCTTCACCCCACCACGTTCACCTCTGCAGGCTCCTACCACCAGTCGACACCAAGCGTGGGGCTCCTTTTTGTTTCATGCTGTTGAGCATTTTTGCTTTCGTTTTAAAGTGCAGTCCAGATGCAGGTGACTAAAAGGCAAGAAGCAGATTACAGAGAGAGAGAGAGAGAGAGAGAGAGAGAGAGAGAGAGAGATGGAGCCCAGGTAAACCCAGAGGGTGGGACTGAGGATTGGCACGTACATCAGAGAGGTCTGAGGTGGAGGATGGGAGCAGGATGGAGATGGAGATGGAGATGGAGATGGCAGCAGTCTGAGGTCTCATCCTATTTAGTCTCCTCTGGTGTCACTGGTCCAGCTCCAGTCACTCCCTGGACTGGTAGAAGAGGATGTATCCTGACTCAGAGTTCTTGGAGATGTCTGAGGTAAGCCCGTAAAACTCCTCGATGGCCTGGGCGTCTATTTTCTGCACAACAAAAGAAAGATGTTGTTTAACTGGTAATAAAAGAGAAAACAACAGGAACTGTACAGACAGATGAGTCAAGGACCATCCGGCAGACCATAACAGGCTGAGAGTGACGCACCTCCACAATATCATCATCAAACAGCAGCCAGAAGCCGTGACTCTTCACTATGGTGATGTAATGACCTCTGTTTGGGCCGCTGAGGAAACGGAGACAAACAATGACTCTCTATTAGACATGATCTCTAAACTCCCACACAGACTGTACTACATCAGCTTCCTGCAGGAAGTCCTCTGGACAACATAAATGCTCAACACAGTTTACCACACAAATATTCATCGTCATATTAGGATTTCAAAATAGAGTAAATGTTTAAAGTAAATACATTACATCAAAACATTCTTTTATATTTTATTATTTATCATTATTTTTTAAGAAAGAATATACACTATATAACTTGAGTATCTAATCATCTTTACGTCACATTTAAGTTCTGTTCAGGCAATTTGTCCTAAAATAGATTGTGATGTCACACTTGTGTTACACGTATTCAGGTGATTCTGAGCAGCAACGCAGCATATTTGAAGAGAAGAAGAAAACGAGTCAAGGTCTTTAGTTTCTCAACTGAAAGTTTAAAGGAATAGTTCGACATTCTGGGAATAGTGTTTATTCACTTTCTTGCCTCAAAATGAGAATATTCAGAATCTATAAATATGCTCATATTTTGCTGGACGCCACGTCTCCTTTGTTCATTGGAAATGTCCTCACACTTGATATTGAAACATGATTGGCTTCCCAAACTAGTTGTGATGTCACAAAATCATCTTGTACGTACATGTCTATACAGTGTTTCCCACAGGATTTTGTAAGACTGTGGTGGGTGGAATTCAGACCCACTAAGGGGGAGAAAATCTAGTACATTTTAAGGTTAAATGTGTCAATCTGATGCACTTTGAGAGCAAAATTAAGAAGCTAGATCTCTGAAGAACTTTGTGCTCTTGTAAACAATTTTGGGGAAACAATTTTGTGCCCGGGAACTCGTCGCTTCCTGGGGCCCCGTCCCACCCCGGAGGGAGAGAAAGCGCGGCGAGCACTAAGTCCACGGCCCCCGGGAAGCGGCGAGGTCTGGGCAAAGGGCTGCTGTAAAGCTCGTGGCCGGAGCTGCGAGCCACCTTCACCCCGGGCCTTTCCAAGCCGACATCGAGCCGGTCAAGGAGGAAATGCACTCGGCGAAGGCCAGCCAACCCACCCGTTAAGAAGTGTAAAAATATTTTCGGTTCATTATGAAACTGTGGCGGTAATTAATGGGAAACACGGTCTTTAACTCATATTTAAGGTGAGCACAGAGAAACTTTCCCCCTTCAGCAGATGAATGTGAAAACCGTCTTCTAGTGTCAAACTCTGCACGTACATCATTCTGTACAGTGAAGGTCAAACATCCAACAATAAGTGAAACATGGGGACTTTACCGTACAGACCTCTTCTCATCCAGCTCTCAAGAAAGAAAGCGAAAGAACGTATTTCCCAAAATGTCAAACTATTCTCTTAAAATTGTATAGAATAAAGTGATGGAATACAGCCAGAATCAATGACCCCTGAGGACCACCAGCTGTTTCTTATGGAGCTCAACAAAAGTGAAGTCTGATCAGTGAGTCTGCAGAAGCTTGAGGGAAAGTGCTTTGTCGCATCTGGAAACCTGAGTCTACGATATATCTTTACATGCCTGGTTGGTACCAAGTGTGACCACACTACAACTCCTATTGAGGTCTTTTAATCAGCACACTGTACCTGCCACAGTGAACCACCACAGCCACCAGATCGTACATGCGATCCAGGTTGACTGCGTCCCCGGACGTGTTGAACAGACGGAGCTCTAGAGGGAACACCACTCGGTAGGACAGTTTGGTGTAGCGGTGCAGCTGCTCCATGTACTTAAACCTCTTCAGGTGCAGCGCCAGGATCATGGGAAGCTTCTTCACTCGCATCCTGCAGAGAAGAAGCACACACAGGCTCAGAGAAAGAGTACGCCGACACATCATAGAGGTATTAATGCCTCAGAGCTTTACTGACCGCTTCTGTGCCTCCTGCTTGCTGCAGCATGCCTCACAGTAGTATTTGTATTCACTGCACAAAGTCTCTGTGTTGCTGAAGTCCCTGCAGGGGAGAGCATGCCACAAGAGGCTCGGTTATTCAATCTAATCCAGACCGGAGGGAACGTGGTCTACTGTCGGCCTTCTAACTGTGACTGAGTGTATAATAAATCAATACTACCTGAGACAGTGTGTTATTGATGTGTTCTGCTCCACATCCACAGAAAGATCCAGAAAGTCTTCATCTTTGCTGCTCACCTGTCAAACAGAGAGAGAGAGAGAGAGAGAGAGAGAGAGAGACACTGAGGTAACTAAACTGTCATTTTCTTTGCTTGGATCAGTGAGGATAAGCCTGCTGTGCTGTGACACCCTCACCTCTAAACACAGACAGTCTTTGAAATGCTGATTGTACTGAGGAGCTTTTGTCTCTGAGCACTGCAGCACCGTGGTGTTTGCAGAGGTTGTTCAGGGCAACCCGTCCCACTCCTCGCCCTAAAACCTGCGAGGACAAAGCCTCAGCCGGCCCTGACGTAAACTGGGTGGCCCCGAGTGCATCACTGCATCTTTTATTCTTCTTTTATTTTGCATCTCTCAGCATCTCTGCGAAGAGGCTAATCCCTTTTCCAGACTTATTCAGGACAGATCTCTTATTCAGGGTGACACAGGGAGAGCAGGGGACAGATAACAGAAATATACTACCCCTCTAATACAATTTATCCACCGAAATTACCACGTATAGGCAGGTTTACTGAATGCGGAAAACCCTGTTCAAAATAGGTGGTAGACTCCTTTCCTATTTCCAGTAGATGAGTAGCCTTTCTGCCTTTTTTTCTGGTGCGGTGGTTACTTCTTTTTTCTATCTGTTGTAATGTGAACATTATTTTCATTTAGGCAGTGAGACGACCACCACGAGGACTTACGTGGAGTTAGAGCAGTCAGGAAGTTAAGCAGTGGTTGTGCAGAGTTTTTGTGTGTTACAATAAAATAATTAAACAGAAGTACTGAACTGTGTATCATTTTGGGAGCTCTTGACATTATTACATTGTCGACGAGGATAAACTGCAGAGTTTGATGACGAGTGGCAGCAATATGTGGAACGTCTGGACTTGTAACGTTTCTTCGTGTCTATAACAAAATCACACACAGAGAACAAAAGCGATAACATTACAATATCAGTTACTTATTATTCAGTCTCTCTTTCAAACTCTCAAACTAGAGTTGGTGATTGCTGGAACAGTGGAAAGACTAACAAAGTTGTTTCTTTAGAGGTAAAATTTTTGTTTTTTCTTAAATTTTTCAAGTTTAAGTTTTGTTTTGTTTTAAATATAAGTTTTTTTAATTTATATTTTGTTTTTTAAGGTGAAGTTTTTGAGTTAATTTTTTTTTTGAAATTTTATTAAGTTCTTACATTTTTAAGTTTAGTTTTTATTTTTATTTTTTAAGTTTTGAAGTTTAAGTTTTAAAATGTATTTTTAAGTTTTTTAGGTTGAAGATTTATTTATTTATTTTTTCAATGTTTTTTTAAGTTTTTCTTTTTTTTTAAGTTTTTATTCTGTCGAGTTTAAATAAAGGTGTGTTTTCCGATGATCAGCGAGGTAAAATGATTGTTGTCTGACTGGAGTCTGGTGGCTTTGAGGAGGGCATATTAATTGTATGTTTTGTACGTTAATAAATTATAATAATTGTCCAAATACCTTTTGATTTTGACTACTGCAGAGTCATTTAATCCAGGAATGAATGCTGATTGAGACCTTTCACACTGAAGACTAAAGCCAGATGTTAGTAGGTTTTTTGTGTCCAATGGGAAAGGAGCTTAAGAGAACTCAACAGGCAAATAAAGCAGATCAACTCACCGTTTCACAGTTGAGGCAGCGCGTCTCATTGGTCAGTGTTCCCTGGAAGATATCATGAACCCACGTGGGCTCCGTCTTGTT
>CAKALU010047861.1:0-29479 GCA_916700995.1 Hozukius guyotensis
GACATCTTTATTTTCTCATCTTAAAACAACCTGTTCATGTTTTTAATTTGTGTGTAAATTTTTCTTGTATAATGGCAGAGGGCTGGGGGTCAGGGTGGGAGATGGTGAGCAAGTTGTCTGTATCTGTGTGTTTGCAGTGTATGTTTTCTATGTGATGTTGTTTTATCTGTATGTGTTTTTTTGTATTTGTGTTATAGGACCCCCTCGAAAATGAGATGATACATCTCAAGGGGCAATCCTTTCCTTTCGATAAATTAAGGGCTACTACTGCTACGACTACTACTACGACTACTGCTACTACTACTGCTACTGCTACTACTACTACTACTACTGCTACTGCTGCTACTGCTACTGCTGCTACTACTGCTGCTACTGCTGCTTCTGCTGCTGCTGCTACTACTGCTGCTACTACTGCTACTGCTGCTGCTACTACTACTGCTACTACTACTACTGCTGCTACTGCTGCTACTACTACAGCTGCTACTACTGCTACTACTACTACTGCTGCTGCTACTACTACCGCTACTACTACTACTACTGCTGCTACTGCTGCTACTACTACAGCTGCTACTACTGCTACTACTACTACTGCTGCTGCTACTGCTGCCACTAAGTCTATAAGAGTTATATGATTTTCACATAATACTACTGCAATGAATTTTTCAGAGTTACACACTCAATATTGCACAGAAATGTACTTTATTGTACTTCTTTCTATGCTTTATTTTCTCTTTCTCTAGTGAGACACCTCACATATCTATTATTCCTTCTGAGCTCTTTGAAGTGATGAGCAGAAGTTACATTCACTAACGCTCCAGCTCAACTTACTCTCATAGCATCAACTCAAGGTGACATTTATGAGTTGGCTTGCAGCCTCGGTTTTAGGCGCACCTCTGGCCTGAGGTTCTTATCTCGCGACCCCCCTATCACCTCCGGGGTTTAGGGTTTCTGCAGTGCTCTTTAAACTCTGTTTTCTCGTTTTTAAGCCCATAGCAGCCTGTGTTGATGCTTCACTCTTTGTTTCTTCATCAGGCTTTTCCTATCATCACCATCTTCAACGCCATGAGGTTCATTCTGTCCATGTTGCCCATTGGCATCAATTTCTTTGCTGAAGCTCTTGTGTCCTTGGATCGCCTCAAAGTAAATGACGCTCCGACTCACCTGAACTTCTCCAACAGTCAGTCTGAAAAACACTTACGGAAAATATCATTCAAAGTCTCTGTTGGACTTCTGTTGTACAGTAAACCATCTCAACGTTAGCATGCTACACGCAGTTCAAACTGTGACTAGCATTCTGGTATCAGGATAGAATCAGTTGTTAATCCTGGACGATGAAGTTATCTTGAATAACAGAGCACTCACTCATTTTTCAGTGAAAATCAGAAACCTGCTGTGAAAATGAAAATTTACTAAAATCCCTTTAACAGATTTAATTTTGTATGAATGATTTTCAGCAAATTTCCGTTTTATTGTGGAAAAACATTTTGTGGCTCCATCTTTTAGAAGTTAGAATGTTTTGTTTATATCTGAGTTTATGTCTGTTAAACTATATTTTGTTGTATATCTATAGCTTAATTCTTTGTTTGTGTATATATATATATACATATACTAGGGCTGTCAATGTTAACATGATAATAACGCAGTAATGCAAATTTCCGAAAAAAGTCTGATGAATGTCAGAAAAAAAGGCAGAAGAAAAGTCTGATAGAGGTATAAAGTAGTATAAAGCTAGCGTGAAGATCCTGGAATATGAAACTATAAAACCTGAACGATCCATCGGTGCCAACCATGTCAGACTAGCTGGTCATGAAGGAGGTTAAATAACGCTCCAAACTTACACTAAATTTTGGCGAGGAAAAACTGTCATGTCCATTTTCAAAGGTGTCCCTTGACCTCTGACCTCCAGATCAGTGAATGTAAATGGGTTCTATGGGTACCCACGAGTCTCCCCTTTACAGACATGCCCACTTTATGATAATCACATGCAGTTTGGGGCAAGTCATAGTCAAGTCAGCACACTGACACACTGACAGCTGTTGTTGCCTGTTGGGCTGCAGTTTGCCATGTTATGATGTGAGCATATTGTTTTATGCATTATTGTATATGTTTATACGTGTGTGTGTGTGTGTGTGTGTGTGTGTGTGTGTGTGTGTGTGTGTGTGTGTTGCAGAGGTTACTGCTGACAGAGAATCCAGAGTCGTACATCATCCAGAACACAGACAGCAAGTCAGAAGTCATCATGATGCAGAAGGCCACGCTGTCCTGGACCAAACCACTCAACCCCCACGACACAGAGGACCGGGACGGCCTGGTATCCGAAGACAGACCCACTGAAGTGATGGCCACCCTGAGGAACATCTCCTTCACCCTGCACAAGGTCAGACTGATGACACAGAGTCTCTAGCAGATGATGGTCTCTATCAGATGATGGTCTCTATAATAGATGATAGTCTCCATCAGATGATGGTCTCTATAACAGATGATGGTCTTATAATAATAATAATAATAATAAATTGGACTTATATAGCGCCTTTCTGACGCTTTACAAAGGGGGCACACAAAAATCATACGAATAAATAACACAGAGGAGAAACTGAAGCTAAGTAATTAAAAGAGTGATGTGTAGGAAGAGATAGAGGTCAGAGGCCTTGATGAACAGGTGGTGTTTGAGGTGTTTTTTGAAAGTGTCCAGGGATGAAGCATTTCTGATTTCCGGAGGGAGAGAGTTCCAGAGGGCAGGGGCCGCGACACTGAAGGCTCGCAGCCGGGTGGAGAGCAGTCCAGTGTCAGAGGATCGTAGTTTCCGGGATGGAGTGTAGGGGTGGAGAAGGTGGGTTAGGTACTGGGGGGCATGGAGGGATTTGTATGTGAGAATGAGGAGTTTATAGTTGATGCAGGACTTGATTGGAAGCTGGTGAAGGTGGATGAGTGTCGGGGTGATGTGCTGCCAGGGCCTAGTGCGGGTGAGAACCCTGGCAGCTGAGTTCTGGACATACTGGAGCCGGTCCAGGGCTTTGCTGGGAACCTGGGACTCCATTACAGTAGTCCAGACGGGAGGTGATGAAGGCGTGAATGAGGGTCTCTGCCACGGAGTCGGAGAGTGATGGCCGGAGTCGGGAAATGTTTTTGAGGTGGTAGAAGGTGGATTTAGTGACGGATTTGATGTGTGAATCAAATGAGAGGATGGAGTCCAGGATGACACCTATAGGTTGCGGACCTCGGAGGATGGGCAGATGGAGCTGCCATCCACATCCAGGAGGAGATCTCCAACCTTCCTGAGCAGTGCCTCAGGGGCCGCAACCATGAGCTCTGTTTAGCTGCTGTTGAGTTTGAGATGGTTTGATGACATCCATGTTTTTATTTCATGCAGGCAGTTGAGTAGGGACTGAGGGGGGATGGCTTGGTGCTGAGGTAGAGCTGTGTGTCGTCGGCGTAGGAGTGGAAACTGAGACCATGGTGGCGGATAATCTGACCGAGGGGGACCATGTAGATGGCGAAGAGGAGGGGTCCAAATGAGGTCTGAATCCAGATTGTAAGGGTTCATAGAGCTCATGGTTGGACATATGCCGATGGAGTTGGGCAGCAATTGCTCTTTCCAGGATTTTACTGAGGAAAGGAAGGTTGGAGATCGGCCGGTAGCTGTTTAGGTCCTCAGGGTCCAAACCTGGCTTCTTGAGGATGGGGTTGATGGAGGCCATTTTGAAGCTGGAGGGGACTGTGCCAGTTTCCAAGGAGGAGTTTATGTTGTTAACCATGGTAGGGCACAGTGATTATGGATTGATATGGATCAATACGCATCGTAAATGATGATTTGTGTTTTCCCTGCAGGCCAGTCTGCTGGGTGTCTGTGGGAGTGTGGGCAGTGGGAAGACATCACTGATCTGCAGTCTGTTAGAACAGGTGAGTTCACCTGTCTGTCAGGTACTACGTGGTGTTCACCTGTCCGTCAGGTACTACGTGACGTTCACCTGTCTGTCAGATACTACGTGCGTTCACCTGTCCGTCAGGTACTACGTGGCATTCATCTGTCTGTCAGGTACTACGTGGTGTTCAACAGTCCTTCAGGTACTACGTGGTGTTCAACAGTCCTTCAAGTACTACGTGGCGCTCACCTGTCCGTCAGGTACTACGTGACGTTCACCTGTCTGTCAGATACTACGTGCGTTCACCTGTCCGTCAGGTACTACGTGGCATTCATCTGTCTGTCAGGTACTACGTGGTGTTCAACAGTCCTTCAGGTACTACGTGGTGTTCAACAGTCCTTCAAGTACTACGTGGCGCTCACCTGTCCGTCAGGTACTACGTGACGTTCACCTGTCTGTCAGATACTACGTGCGTTCACCTGTCCGTCAGGTACTACGTGGCATTCATCTGTCTGTCAGGTACTACGTGGTGTTCAACAGTCCTTCAGGTACTACGTGGTGTTCAACAGTCCTTCAAGTACTACGTGGCGCTCACCTGTCCGTCAGGTACTACGTGACGTTCACCTGTCTGTCAGATACTACGTGCGTTCACCTGTCCGTCAGGTACTACGTGGCATTCATCTGTCTGTCAGGTACTACGTGGTGTTCAACAGTCCTTCAGGTACTACGTGGTGTTCAACAGTCCTTCAAGTACTACGTGGCGCTCACCTGTCCGTCAGGTACTACGTGACGTTCACCTGTCTGTCAGATACTACGTGCGTTCACCTGTCCGTCAGGTACTACGTGGCATTCATCTGTCTGTCAGGTACTACGTGGTGTTCAACAGTCCTTCAGGTACTACGTGGTGTTCACCTGTCCGTCAGGTACTACGTGGTGTTCAACAGTCCTTCAAGTACTACGTGGTGTTCAACAGTCCTTCAGGTACTACGTGGCGCTCACCTGTCCGTCAGGTACTACGTGGCGTTCAACAGTCCTTCAGGTACTAGATGGCGCTCACCTGTCCGTCAGGTACTACGTGGTGTTCACCTGTCCGTCAGGTACTACGTGGTGTTCACCTGTCCGTCAGGTACTACGTGGCGTTCAACAGTCCTTCAGGTACTACGTGGCATTCACCTGTTACCTGAGTTAAAGAGCTCAGCAGCTGACTGTGTTGTTTGCGTGTCAGATGCACCTGCAGCAGGGGTCGGTGTCGGTGGAGGGGTCGATTGCCTTCGCCTCTCAGCAGGCCTGGATATTCTACGGGACAGTCCAGGACAACATCCTGATGGGGGAACCGTTGGACCAATCCAGGTACTGTAGATAGCGTCTCCTCCTGTGATTAAAGGTGTCCGCTGATATCTGTGGTGACGGTCTGGATGCTCTGCAGGTACAAGAGAGCCCTCAGCTGCTGCAGCCTGGAGGCTGACCTGGACATCCTGCCTTATGGTGACCAGACGATGGTGAGAACTCTGTCAAACACACATCACACAGACTAAACCAGTCATGTACGGCGTAGGAGGAGAGACCAGAACGCCGTGTAATAGTTCAGTCATCGTTGAAATGAGTGTAAAGACTGATGACTGAGGGTCCTCACAGATACAGTAAAGCCCTGTTTTTTTTCAGTTAGGAGATTCAGGTGTGAACCTGTCGGGGGGGCAGAAACAGAGGATCAGTCTGGCCAGAGCCGTCTACTCCAACAGAGACCTCTACCTGCTGGACGACCCGCTGTCCGCCGTCGACGCTCACGTAGGAAAACACATCTTTGAGGAATGCATCAAGAAGGAGCTGCTGGGGAAGTCCATCATACTGGTCACCCACCAGCTGCAGGTGAGTTCAAACTGGTCACTCACCAGCTGCGTGTTAGTTTTTCACACTGACGTTACGTTGTTTCCGTGTGTGTTTTTCTTAGCTTACATGCTCATGGGTATTGTAGTATTTAGAGACATAAACCTGTATGTCAACATTCAGGAGATCATTAACAAAACATAAACAAGAGCACAAAGAATTTATATATTAAAGATCAATCACATTCAACTGTGTGTGTGTGTGTGTGTGTGTGTGTGTGTGTGTGTGTGTGTCTGTCCTCATCAGTACATGGAGTACTGTGATGAGGTTCTGGTCCTGAAGGACGGGGAGGTCCTGGAAACAGGAAGTCACCTGGACCTGATGAGGGCGGAGGGACACTACGCTGAGCTCATCACCACACACCTGACGGAGCAGGCCAGAGTAAGAACACCAGTGAATGTTGAGTCATTTTATACCTCATCATGTGAAGGAAACCCTTCATCATCATCATCATCATCAGTTCTCCCTTAATGTGTGGACATACTGTTTCCATGGTAACACGCTGACATTTGAAGACTTTGGGTTTGTTGTAGAGTCGGAGAAATGACAGCGATGCTAGCTGGGTTTTGTTTCTGAGCTCTGACCACCGTAGATGGACCGACGGTCCTGAGGGACTGGTGTTGCTGCATGTTGGTAGGCAGACGTTGTTTCAAGCCGGACATCCTCTGCTGCTGCTGCTTTTTCCATCTAGAACTGAATTCCACTGGTTGAATTCTGCGTATTCTCTCCCTGCTGTTAGTTAATCGTTTTTGTAATAAAAAAGATGACTGTAAATTTAAATTGTATGGACCCAGTAGTAGAGGTGAAATGCTGCCCCCCACTTATTTGGAGCATGTGGCCGATCTCATGGTACGTGTCCACAGGGGCGTTTTTTATCGCGAGGGATCTCTGCATTAAGCCTCGGCCACACTGGGAACGTCAGGAGCGCGTGGCGGCTGCGTTACCTGTTGTTTTTTATTTCGGCGTCCGTGTTAACAGGTTAGAGCAGCAACCCTTTCCTCTTGCATGTTAGCTGCGTCTCTTCTAGAGATTCGAGGTCTCGCCTATTTTTACCGCGAGCCGCGCGGTTCACAGCAACAACAGACAGTGAAGGTGATCTATTGGCTGTATATTGACATCATATCAGCAACATTACTACAGTTTACATGTCTGTATCTGTAGAATATGTTACGGACATGAAAAAAAGTAAAGACTTATTTTTAAATCGATACTTCCTGCTTTCATTTCAAAATAAAAGCCCTGAAGCATTTTTTTTCTGTGGACAGAATTCCTTCATTTGTTAACACTTTTATTCTGAAATAGGTGCCGGACAGTGTTGTAGAACATGCAGTGACTTGGAGAGCTCCATGAATGAATATAGTACGGGGTTTTAATTGTGGATTATTTCTATTATTTGCAAATTACCACACGTTTCTTAACTTTTCTCTGTCTAAAATAAATATAAATGACATTTATAATGAAATGAAATGGCCATTATGAAAGGCAAACTCTATGTAGAAAAAAATAGCTGACAGCAGCTGCAGCTGCAGCAGCAGAAACGCACCAGAAACACAGCTGGTGTGAACACCCGACGCGTGAATCACGCAGCCGCCACGCGCTCCTGACGTTGCCAGTGTGGCCTCGGCGTTGGACGCTTGACGGGCTGCCTCTAGACACAAGGCACCTGATTGAATGAACGCTTTCCCTCGTGGGCTGCTGCTCCCAGCTTTCAAACCGGAACCAACATGGCGGCTCGTTTGGAAACCTTCTTCTCTCTTATTTCACGAAAACAGTTCACCGAAATGTGTTTCTGAAAACATTTAATGAGAGAAATAATCCATGTTGATGAATCTGTCTTTATTTTAAATCGACAACGGTTAGTTTAAAAGTTTCTAGGGAGTTTCCAGAGAGGGTGAGTCGTGCTTGATTTGCATTAAGTAGACTAGACCTCAACTTTATGCAAATGAGGAACGTGACGCCCCGTGCATTGCTGCACGGCTGCTTACATAGACAATGAATGGGAAGCATGGAAAGGACACCTGGTAAATGGTAAATGGACTTGGACTTATATAGCGCTTTTCTAGTCTTCCGACCACTCAAAGCGCTTTACACTACATGTCAGTATTCACCCATTCACACACACATTCATACACTGATGGCAGAGGCTGCTAAGGTGCCAACTTTGCCCATCAGGATCTAATCTAAATACTCATTCACACACCGATGGCTATGCCTTCGGGAGCAATTTGGGGTTAAGTGTCTTGCTCAAGGACACAGCGACGTGATCTGGAGCAGCCGGGGATCGAACCACCGACCTTCCGATTGGTGGACAACCTGCTCTACCCTCTGAGCCACAGCCGCCCCCGGCCTGTATAATGGTACCTGTGGACATGTACCATTATACAGTGCACCTTTTAAAATATGGATCTTTTTTCATAGATATTCACGTAATTTGCATGTAAAATAGGTCTAAAAACTCAACCAGCAGGACCTGGCAACACTCGGCCTCTTAGACCCCCTACTGCCGGTACCATTGACCTCCCCTTCAGCTCTCCATAATCAATTTTTAATCCAACTCTGAAGAACTAATCAAATCAATCAAGAACATTGTCTCCACATATTTATTTCTGCTGTTTCCTGTTTTCAGCCTCAGAAGGAAGAGAAGAAGAACAAGGTGGAGCTGAAAGGCCAAATGGACGGAGGAATAGTCAATCCAGGTACAGCTCACAGAGACGGCGTTTACACGAGTCAAACCTGCTTAAATAATGGATAAATAAAATATCACAAAACAAACATGCTGAACCACACTGGCTGACCTGCAACCAATCCTGGTTGAGGAATGGAACGCCATCCCACAGCAATGTGTGACCAGGTTGGTGACCAGCATGAGGAGGAAGTGCCAGGCTGTTGTGGCTGCGTATGGATCTTCCACCGCTACTGAGGCTCCTGACGGTGGATTCAATGAATCAATATGTCTTGTTTGTTCCTTGTTACTGATAGAGAGTTCAATCATCCAATCCACCAAACAACTCAAAACAAGAGTCAACACCAACAGGAGAATACACTGTTTACCATTGGCAGAGCATTTTGGCAAATTTTTCTTGGGCGCTCCCCACATAATCAGCTGTGCTGCTCATCCCACAAATGCATGATCCTTACAAGTTGGACATCATTGTGAAGGTAAATAAACAGGCTTTCTAACCATGTAAAATACAATGCAATTAGCATTGAAACAACAGAGTAATAATCCACCAAACACAAGTTTCCGAACTTTATTTTCCCAGTATATATATATATGTATATATATATATATACTGTATATATACTGTATACATGTATATATATGTATATATCTATGGTCACGGGCAGCTCTCTTCCGCCGGGAACGACATTTGGTGCAGCTCTATTGACGTCCGGGTGAAAACAGTTGTGTTTACAGACGCTTTACAGCACCAGAAACCGTCTGAGATAAGGAAAAGGAAAAAAGGTGTGAGAGGGCGATGAAAAACGGGAGTCTCCCGGGACAAGTATGCCAGAAGTCAAAGCTGATTCATTCGCCACGTAACTTCCGTACTTAAGTTACAGAACTTCCTTTGGCATGATTTCTGTTTGTTTTGTAAATCTGCTCCACTCTCTGTTTGTTTCCTCACAGCCTTCGACATGTCGGACGAGAACACGGACGCTCCGTCTGACTACAAACGTACGTCTGTAAAATCTCAACTTGGTTCATGAACCTCTAATGATCTGTACCCGGTACTGCTGTGTGCTAAAGGACTTACTGTAACACTGTGGTTACGTATACATCGTTTTTATGTACACACAGAATTGATCAATAACATGATCAATAACATGGATCAATAACATGATGAATAACATGGATCAATAAAATGATCAATAACGAGGTGTTTGTTCTCTGTGAAGCTGCTGATCAGCTGATCGATCAGGAGAAGAGCAGAGATAGTTTGCTGACCTGGAGAACGTATAAACAGTACTGCCACGCAGCTGGAGGTCAACACACCTACACACACACACATATATACACACACACACACACACACACACACACACACACACACACACACACATGTCCCCTTCAAAATAAAAGTCTTTGTTTTCATGTCCCGCAGGATACTGTGTGAGCTTCTTCCTCCTCATCATCTGCATCGTGCTGATGGCTGGTACAGCTCTGAGCTTATTGATGCTCGGCTACTGGCTGCAGCAGGGTCACGGGGTGAGACACGCATGAGACTACACTTCCCATAATGCTTTACAGGAAGTCTAATGTTGCCATGGAGACAGTGGGTTAGCGGTTAGCTGTTAGCAGAGTACTTTTGGATTTATGGATGGAAGTGTTTAGAGGTGCAATGAGTAAGATCTGGCCTAAATTCAACCAAACTGCTGCGCCGTGTACGTTCTGATAGTTTGTTTATTAGATTAAATCCAAAAAGGCAGAAAAGAAGAAAACAACTCGTAATTTTCTATTTCGTCTTCCCCGCCGCCAAGAGACTACGTCACCGGGAGGAGAGCACGCGGCGGCTTCAGAGGACGGACGTTCCGTTAGCGGTTAGATATAGCCACTCACGTGAATTGTTAGTATCATCGGTATCGTCAGTCCCGTGAGTCGCTAGTCAGTGAAGTTAACGTCAACCACGACCGTTTCCTGACTCTTAACTAAGTGGTTGTGTTGCCTAAACCTAACTTCCTCTGAAGTTTATTTTGAAAAGACATTATGCATGTAAACAGCGTAGATTGACACGCCGTCCCTGGTCCGTCCATGTCGGTCTCCGATGCCGATGGTCACTGACCAAGCGGCGGTATTTGAGTTGGGAGTGAAAACTTGTTGTCAGGGATCAGGCCTCCTCACTCCCGTCACCTGAAGCTTCTTAGAAGTTGGGACTTAACTTTATTCTTTTTTTCCTCACTTTCCAACTGTAATGGAGCTAAAACGATGACTAGGCAACTATTTTTAATAAAAGATTAATCATTAAATTCCAAAACACCAACTAGTCTCTTGTTATTTATTTGCTGTTCATTTTTTGTCTCACCTGACGGTAAATCGAAGACGTCAACTTGTGCTTTTTGGACAATTTATAGACCAAACTTTTAGCACTTTAATCAACAATGGAAATCATTGTGAGTTGCATTCGTTTTAATGTGAAGAAATGTTGCAGCTCAGATGTTTAACAGATGTTTAACACGGCTGTGTTGATCCTCAGACTGCCAACGTGACGTCTTCAGAGCAAGGAAACGTCTCTCTGAACCCCGTCCTGAGCTTCTACCAGCAGGTGTTTGCTATGATAGTCGTCATCCTGCTGATCTTCTGCCTCTTCAAATGTGTCTGCTTCATCAAGATCACGATGCACGCCTCCACCACGCTGCACAACAACCTGCTGACGAAGGTGAGACTTCACTCATATGACTGGTCATCACATCAACAGCCTGTGCACGTGTTGTTCTGTTAGTCTGTTGTAAAAGTAGAAAGGATAGGAAAAACTGTCACGGACATTTTCAAAGGGGTCCCTTGACCTCTGACCTCCAGATATGTGAATGTAAATGGGTTCTATGGGAACCCACGAGTCTCCCCTTTACAGACCTGCCCACTTTCGGTGTCTCCCTCAGATCATGGCGAATCCGATGAGCTTCTTTGACACGACTCCGATCGGCCGCATCCTCAACTGTTTCTCCTCGTGTCAGCTTGACACGGACTGCTTACTGCCTCAGTTTCTCAACGTCCTGTTCGTCTACACCCTGATGGCCATCTTAACCTGCATCATCAACATAGTCATCTTCCCCATCATGCTGCTGCCTTTGGTCGTCATGGTGACGGCCTTTGTCGTCCTCCTCGGGTGAGTCAGCGATCTGCAGCCGAGCTGATATATAACCTTTATTTACTCAGGTGATCTCAGTAGCCCTGTCAAGCAGCGAACTTTTGATATGTCGCAAAAAAGAAATGTGAATTATGCGCGTTTCCTTCAACTAGTTTAAAACTAAATTACTATATATATACCGTACTATACTATATATAACCTCAATGTTCACTGCGTCCATAGAATGTAAAATATAAGAAGTGGACGTAGTCACCATGATGTCACTCACTGATTTGTGTACTGCCGTTTGGAAGCCTCAAGTTCGTTTTTTTGGACATCGCCATCATGGTTCCATTGTCATCTTGGTTTGTGGTCATCAACATCTTGGTTTTTGGACGTCAACATCTTGGTTTGTGGCCATCACCATCTTGGATTTTGGCTCTCGCCATCTTGGGTTTTGGTCGTTGCCATCTTTGTTTTTGGTCATCAACATCTTGGTTTTTGGCCGTCACCATCTTGGAATTTGGCTGTCGCCATCTTGGATTTTGGCCATCGCCATCTTGCTTTTTGGCCGTCGCCATCTTGGTTTTTGGCCGTCGCCGTATTGGTTTTCGGCCATAATCGTCTTACTTTTTGGCCGTCAACATCTTGGTTCCATTGTCATCTTGGTTTTTGGCCATCACCATCTTGGATTTTGGTCGTTGGCATCTTTGTTTTTGGTCATCAACATCTTGGATTTTGGCTGTCGCCATCTTGGATTTTGGCCATCGCCATCTTGGTTTTTGGCCGTAATCATCTTACTTTTTGGCTGTCAACATCTTGGTTCCATTGTCATCTTGGTTTGTGGCCATCCCCATCTTGGTTTTTGGACGTCACCATCTTGCATTTAGGCCGTTAATATCATGGTTTTTGGCTGTCGCCATCTTGGATTTAGACCGTCACCATTTCGTTTTTTTAGGCCGTCACCATCTTGGTTTTTATCTTTCGCCATCTTGGATTTTGTCCGTCACCATCTTGGTTCCGTCTCCATCTTGGTTTTTGGCCATCACCATCTTGGTTTTTGTCCGGTTTTCTGGCGGTCAGCATCTTAGTTTTTGGCTGTCACTATTTTGGCTCCGTCAGCATCTTGGTATTTGGTCGTTGCCATCTTGGCTCTTGGCCGTCGCCATCTTCGTTTTCGGCTGTTGCCATCTTGGTTTTTAGCTGTCTCTATCTTGATTTTTGGCCGTTGGCCATCGTCATCTCGTTTTTTTGCAACCAGAAGTGAGACAAGAGGGTGGAGCTAAGTACAACCTTCTTAAGAATAAAATGAAACTATGTCCTGACCTCAGTTTTTCAACATTTTCCAAACTCTATGATTTAATGATTGGATCAATTTTGAATAATCCAAAGCTCAGAAACGACGTTCAAATCAAAGAGGACGACTGCACTGAACCATATGTAATATAATTTACAGAGAGGGCAGAGGTCCTTATGTGCCCAGTTATGAACTGGTACATTACCGCTGACAATTGAGGCAGGCGGATATAAAGGTACTCCTGAAGAGAAGCTTCTATGTGCTTTTTGTGTGATCTTGGTGTTGTTGAGGATGAAATTAATTTTATGTTCCATTTCCCTGTGTTTTTGCTTCAGCAAGATTCAGACAATAAACACTGTATCCACCATAATAAGACCTTTTTGTTAGGGAAATTGAATGTCCTGAAATGTTCTCATGAATTTGTGGAACTGTATGACTGGTGGCCATCTTGGTTGTTGTTGTAGTCCAGTGTCTTGTAAGCACACTCAGTTCTTCATGTCTGATGAGTGACAGTAAAGACGGACTGTCTCCTGCAGGAAGTTCCTGAGAAACATCTGTGAGTTGAAGACGATGGAAAACATCAGTCGTTCTCCCTGCATCTCTCTGTGCACCTCCATCGTTAGAGGCCTCGGCACCATCCACGCCTACAACAAGACGCACGCCTACACAGAGCTGTAAGACTGTCTGACATCTGTCTGCTGGGGGGGGGGAGGGAAATCGATTCACCTGTGTATCGTAATTTTTTTTTTTATGATTTAGAAATAGATGTTTTAATACCAGATCGATATATTTGCTTCATCTGAGTCTATGTGGAGGTAGAAGGAAGTTACCGCTTTTATTGTGGTAGTCTGAGTAACGTGACTTCATATCCGTTCCGTATCATACAAACCTCAGAGAGTCTAAAACGTCGGAGGGTCAGCGTGGATACGACCTGCACCCTCCCATGTTAAATCCAGCGTGGTAAACACTACACATCCAGTAAAGGATGGAAACACTTTGGGTTTCACACATTAAAAAAGTTAAAAAAAAATCACAATAAATCATAACATTGTTTCACAATGCTTAAAATTCACAATACATATCGAATCGGCACCCAGGTATGGTGATAGTATTGAATCAGGAGATAGGTGTATCGTCACAGCGCTACTATCTGCAGTACTGAACAGTACTTAGTACTCTCTGTAACATCTGTCTGCAGTACTGAACAGTACTACTAACATAGTATTGAAGAGCTGACTGAGTGTCCTGGTTGTGTTGCAGGTTTAAGAGCCTCTCTGACATCAATGCTAACCACTTCTTACTGCAGACCTATGGGACACGGTGGCTCTGCTACCTGCTGGACTGTCTGTGTGTCGTCATGACGCTGGTCGTCTCTCTGCTGGTCGTCTTCATCCCCAATCACATCTGTACTCCCACTATGAAAGCCCTCACTCTGACCTACATGATACAGGTGAAACTGTAACCTGACACACAACACACAAACACACACACACATTCATTAAAATACCTAAAAACATCAATAAAACTAACAGCAAAAAATAATATAAATACTAAATATAATTTAAACTGACAAAGTCGATTATCCCAAATTAAAAACCAGATTAAAATTACAGATCTTTAATTGCTGTTTAAGAATACCAGATGAGAAAATGTGCGATCAATTTGCGATAATAGCGATTAACTGTTTTAATCAGTTAACAGCCCTAATAACATTAAGTGACCAAGAATAAACAAGCAGTCGCTGTGTATGAATGAACAGTTTTATTTTCTCAGACACATGATGTATAAAACCACCAGCAACAGCTCGACATACTCATACAAACCTGAACGATCCACATATGATGCCCCAGATCTCCAACACTGGAAGTAACACATGAATATAATCTTCAGCCGATGTCAGTTAACACGACAGTCTGTAATCCATAAAAAGTAAAGTGTGTATCTCTCATCATGTGCATTGTGATTGTGTATTTTCTAAATAATAATAGTAAGGTTTTGTGTTTCTAGCTGACGGTTAACGCTCAGTATATGATCCAGGCAGTGATTGACTTGGTAGCCAGGTTCATCTCTGTGGAACGGATGCTTGAGTACATCACGGTGAGTTACTGATAATAACGTATAAGTGACGATGTGTTGTATGTCTCTGGTAGTGATGAATCAGCTCAAGGCACTGGGCTTTCCATTAAAGGAACAATATGAAATATTTTCACTGTAATAAATCATAAAATGACCATGACACGTCATCGGAGATGAAGGAAACATGCTGAATTGAAATCTGGCTTCTTCGACAACAATGCTGCAGCCAGTATGTTATCCTAATTTCCATTCCTGTCCGGAACGTCTGTTTTTGCTTTGGCCTGTGTGATCCCGTCCACTTGTCACTTCAATACCCCGTTGCCACATATGACCCCCAAAGACCCCCCAAAGACTCCCAAAGACTCCCAAAGACTCCCACAGACTCCCAAAGATTTCCAAAGACTCACAAAGACTCAAAGACTCCCAAAGACTCCCAAAGACTCCCAAGGACTCAAAGATTCCCAAAGACTCCCAAAGATTCCCAAAGACTCCCAAAGACTCCCAAAGGCTCCCAAAGCCTCCCAAAAGATCCCAAAGACTCCCAAAGATTCCCTAAAACTCCCAAAGACTCCCACAGACTCCCACAGATTCCCAAAGATTTCCAAAGACTCCCAAAGACTCAAAGATTCACAAAGACTCCCAAAGACTCAAAGACTCCCAAAGATTCCCAAAGACTCCCAAAGACTCAAAGACTCCCAAAGATTCCCAAAGACTCCCAAAGATTCCCAAAGATTCCCAAAGTTCCCCAAAGTTTCCCAAAGACTCCCAAAGATTCTCAAAGACTCCCAAAGACTCCCAAAAGATCCCAAAGACTCCCACCCTAACAGTCAGACTGTGAAATGAACCCTGCTGCCTGCTGGTCTGCTCTTTGATGTGACCTCCCTCTAAGTGTTGGTTGTGTTTCAGGTTTCTGAGTCGGAGGCCTCAGGGCAGCTGCAGGTGGACCAGGTCTCAGAAGACTGGCCTCAGCACGGAGCCATCACCTTCCTGGACTATAAGATGAGTTACAGGAAGAACTCGCCGATTGTCTTCAACGGGCTGCAGCTCCACATCAGAGCCGGGGAGAAGATCGGCATTGTGGGAAGGACCGGATCCGGTGAGAACGTGTTTGGAGCTGTGTCACCCTGCTGGGGTCCATCTAGAAAGAATACTGAGGTTATGGAAGGGATTACAGAAGAGTGAACAACAAGAGTGTATATAACCATAAATAATTATGTTGGGAGTGAGAATGGTTTGCTCCAGGAGGAGCTGGGGGACGACGTTAAGGAGAAGGAGGTCTGGGCTACTTGGTTTATAATAATGATAAACATACATCAGATTTATATCTTTTCAAAGTTCTCAAACATGCTTTACATACTATGGAAAAACTATAAAATATAAAACAATCAGTTAAACTCTTGAATAGTTTATTATGGTTTGGTGCGATGACTGAAAACGCCCTTTAACCCCAAGTTCGGCGTTTATTCCCAGAGACTTGCAGGAGTTTGGCATCAGCAGACCTGAGGCTTCGGAGGGGGCGTGTTGGTGGACGAGGTTTACTGCCGCCACCACCACCACCTGGACCTGGATAAGGAGCAGGAGATACTTGGGTGCTGATTCGATACGTATTGCGATTTTTAAGTATTGCGATTCAAAAAAAAGAGTTTAATCATCCACTTCTAGGGACTTTTACTTTGGAAAATCTCTAAATGAATCCAGTATAAATGTTTGATTTTCAGCATGTATGTAGTCAGAGATGTCCTGAAGTCAAATATATCAGGATCATTGTCAGGAATTATTTATTATCCAGCAACCCAAAAAATCAAAGAATAAAGACATTTCCCTCACAGATTAGTGGGATTTTCTTTTTAATTTATAAGGGACATGTAATGTTTTATACTTCTGGTGAATATAATACATCAATCTTATTTCCATAGATGCATTTTGTATATACAGTTCCCTTTGTTAACATCTTATATTGAAAAGCGGACGTAGTCCCACGTGTCTACTTCCTCTAACTTCTCCAAGGTGGTCTCTAGCTCTCCCGTCAGCTCCGTTCTCTTTATCCATCCATGGTCAGCTCCATCGGGGCCGTTTCAATGCAGAGAACATAAATGTCAGTATCTGGGTGCTCTACAGTTGTAGCGTCGGCCAGTTTGACCACGGAGATGAGAGTGACAACCGGCTCCACCGCCACGTTACCGCCATACGATAACGCTTCCTGTCCGTGACAGAGTTAGTATGCAGCTTTAGCTCTGCTCTGTCTAGCTCTGCTTTTCCTGTCAATGTGTGAAACCCAAAGTGTTTCCATCCTTTACTGGATGTGTAGTGTTTACCACGCTGCATTTAACATGGGAGGGTGCAGGTCGTATCCACGCTGACCCTCCAACGTTTTACACTCTCTGAGGTTTGTTTTGGTTGACGGATACGGAACGGATATGACGTCACGTTACTCAGACTACAACAATAAAAGCGGTAACTTCCTTCTACCTCCACATAGACTCACATGAAGAAAATATATTGATTTTGGCATTAAAAAATCTATTTCAAAATCCCCCAAAAAAAGCTTGATACAAAGGTGAATTTCTGTTTTCCCCTAGAGTAAATGTGTCTTTGTGTATCCAGGGAAGTCGTCTCTGGCCGTGGCTCTGTTCCGGCTGGTTGAACCGGCTGCAGGAAGCATCGTGATAGACGGAGTGGACATCACATCCATCAGCCTGTCTGACCTGCGCAAAAAACTGTCCATCATCCCCCAGGACCCCGTGCTGTTCACTGGGACTGTCAGGTAACCTTGGCTGTCATCATCCATTTCCTGTCATCCTGTCCTTGGGAAAGACAATGAACCACAAAATTGTTGGGTATCGGCATCCTGCGTGGTAGCTCCCTTGTGTGTGAGTGTGCATGAAAAGGCCTTGTAAAGTGCTTTGGATAATATAATCAACTTCCTGTCATGAGAATAAAGGTTTTTTTTGCACGGCTGTAGCTCAGTGGCTGGAGTGGTGTCGTCCTCTAACCGCAAGGTTGGCGGTTCAATCCCCGGCTCCTACTGTCTATATATGTCGTAGTGTCCTTGAGCGAGACGCTGCTTCTAAAATTCTTCGGATGATGGAAAGAAATGGTTGTTGGTATCTATGGAGACAAGCTCCACCTCCTCTCCGGTGCGTCTAGCATGAATGAACACAAATGATCCCGGCGGTCCAACTCGCGCAGGTAAAGGGAGGCAAAAATTCGCTTCACTCTTGGTCTGAACTCAGCATATTGTTATTTTTACTGCTTTACTGCACCAACGAACCAAAGCAAATTCCTAGTGTATAACTGATATGCCTGGCAATAAATAAAGATTCTGATTCTGATTCTGATGAGAATATCATAGTAAACCAATCAGACGGGTCATGCCCTCACTATAGAAGGATTCGTAATATCGCGGGCCGGCCGGCCAGCCGGCAGGTTGAGTCCCGTGTGGAGGCAATAGATTGGACTAATGTTTTAAAATGTAAACCTGATGATGAGAAGAGTAATAATCTAATCTAATAAAATGGAAGAACTATTTTTGAACTTATTATACTTAAGTTGTACAAAAGTATTACAAAAGCTCAACTTTTAGTGTGTTTAGTGTACTTTACCGCACTAAAATGGGACTTTTTTCCGTGTACTTGGGTACACCTCAAACATACTACTGCATATGCATTTCATACATGCTGTCCATGTACTTGCAGTGAAATTAAAATACATTTTATGAGTACTACAAGACCATTACAATTTCACTTTGATCATATTTCAAATGTAGTAATAGACAACTAATATTTTTATAATAGATTAACAGCATGCTCCTTCAATATACACTTTGAAATATGTTACAGATATACTTGCAGAATGCATTCGAAGGACTTGTAGCACGCTAACCTCCAAAATATGATGTTTCTGTAAGTTACTGCAGCTCTATAAAGTCAGACCTGGAGGTTTGGCGCTCAGTGAAACTCTTCATTCAACTGACACAAAGAAATATGAGCTAATGAAGAGGACACGGCTAAAGTTCAATAATCAGTTGCTGCTGAAATGTGTCCGTTGTTACAGACAGGTGTTTTTGTGTGCAGGTACAACCTGGACCCTCACAACAAACACAGTGATGAAGAGATCTGGGCAGCGCTGGAGAAGACCTTCATGAAGGACACAGTACGTCAGTGATTCACAAAGTGGGTTCGGGGACCCCCAGGGGTTCGTGGCTCTCTGCCAGGGGGTCCATGAAAAGCTTTCAGATTCATTCACTTAAATTATCATGATATAACTTTTTTACAAAAAGGTCTCATAGTTCAATTAATAATATTTACATAATCAGCACAGTTGCCAGGAAGAAATGTCGTAATTTTACGTTTCTGCAAAACACCGATATGTTGAATGTTGATGCATTCATGATAGTATAACGAGCGACCGTTATAGAAAGTTATGAAGTAAAATAACGAGAATATCAAGCAAGAAGGTCTACAAAGAGCGGGAGGGAGGGAGGTGTAATCGATGGCTCAAACAAACACAGGACACCCAGAAGACCGCTGTGTGAAACAAAAAGTAAACGTTGACTGTGCTTTTTACACGTTTTACGCATCCTTGTGTTACGCATCCTTGTGTTACACATCCTTGTGTTACGCTTGTTACACTTGTTACGTAAGAAAGGCTAGTGGTTATTTATTTTCAGTAGTTATGTTGTTACAGCTGTTAAGTTCCGTTGCTGCGTTCCGTTGTTACATTCCGTTGTTGCGTTCCGTTGTTGCGTTCCGTTGTTGCTTTACGTTGTTACATTACGTTGTTATGTTCCGTTGCTGCGTTCCGTTGCTGCGTTCCGTTGTTGGGTTGCGTTGTTGCTTTATGTTGTTACGTTACGCTGTTACGTTACGCTGTTACGTTACGCTGTTACGTTACGCTGTTACGTTGCATTGTTATGCTACATTGTTACGCTACATTGTTACATTACATTGTTATGTTACGTTGTTATGTTACGTTGTCACGTTACGGTTGTCACATTACGTTGTTACTTTATGTTACGTAATGTTAAGTTATTATGGTTGTTACATTATGGTACCTTAATTTGTTACGCTACGTTGTTACGCCACGTTGTTACGCCACGTTGTTACGCTACGTTGATACATTATGTTGATATTTTACGTTCCGTTGTTATTTTACGTTCCGTTGTTATTTTACGTTCCGTTGTTACGTTATGTTACGTTGTTACGTTATGTTACGTTGTTACCTTGTTATATTACGTTGTTACATATGTTACGTTGTTACGTTACCTTATTATGGTACATTTTTACGGTTGTTATGTTACGGTTGTTACGTTACGGTTGTTACGTTATGGTTGTTACGTTACCTTATTATGGTACGTTTGGTTGTTACGTTGTTACAGTATGTTACGTTGTTACAATACATTGTTAAGTTACGTTGTTATGTTACATTGTTACGCTATTACGTTACGTTGTTACGTTACGTTGTTACTTTACGTTGTTACGTTAAGTTGTTATGTTACTTATTATGGTACGTTTTTACGGTTGTTACGTTACGTTGTTACGTTACGTTGTTACGTTGTTATGTTACGTTGTTACGTTACCTTATTATGGTACCATATTATGGTATGTTTTTACGGTTGTTATGTTGGGTTGTTACGTTACATTGTTACGTGCTTCTGATGTCATCATTTATCGTGTTATTATTATCATTATTTTTGTTGTTGTTATAACAACATTATTATTTATTATTTATTTTTTAATTATTAATGTTATTATTATTATCATTATTATTATTAATATTGTTACTGGAGCTGGAGCTGGTTGAGTTTTGCGGTTCTGGGGACCGGTTGTTGTAAATGGACCTGTTTGGTGGCGTTAGTGCCGATTGGACATTACTGGTGTGGAGCTTTTCTCTGATTGGATGAACAGTTGTTTCTTCTTCTACTCTTCCTTTTGATGTTTGGTCAGATCAGCAGTCTGGACAGGAAGCTGCAGGCCGAGCTGACGGACAACGGAGGAAACTTCTCCGTAGGACAGAGACAGCTGATGACTTTAAGCAGAGCACTGCTACGAAACTCTAAGGTCTGTCTGACTGGTTACCTGTCTGTCTGTCTAGTTACCTGTCTGACTGTTTACTTGTCTGCCTGACTGGTTACCTGTCTGTCTGCCGGTCTGACTGTTTACTTGTCTGTCTGACTGGTTACCTGTCTGCCCATCAGATCGTCCTATTGGACGAAGCGACAGCGTCTATTGATACAGAGACGGATGCTCTGATCCAGATCACCATCAGAGAGGCGTTTAAGTTCAGCACCGTGCTCACCATCGCTCACCGCATCAACACGGTGATGCACTCCGACCGCATCCTGGTCCTCAACTACGGACAGGTAACTCACTCAGTTCAGATGTTACAGATGTTAAAGGTGTTACACAGGTATTACAGGTGTCACAATTGTGTTACAGGTCTTATAGGTGTTATAGGTGTTACAGGTGTTACGCATGTGTTACAGGTGTAACACAGGTGTTACACAGGTGTTTTACAGGTGTAACACAGATGTTACAGTTGTTACACAGATGTTTCATGTGTTACACAGATGTTACAGGTGTTACAGGTGTTACAGTTTTGTGTCTCTGTTGTCCTGCAGGCCGTGGAGTTCGATCATCCAGACGTGTTGAAACAAAGACCAGACTCACTGTTCTCCTCTCTGCTGGCTGCTTCCAACACTGTGACGTCCTGATGTCCTTAAACGCACCGCATTGACCTCCGATCAATAAGAGTACTTTAATGATTGACTGTAATTCAGTTTGTTTTAACCTGAATCTTATTTATTCTTTTGTTGTGGCAACACGTTATACTAAACATCATTAATGAATGGTGAGTCGATAGTTAATTAAACATTAGTTAATTGTTATTTTAATGTTAACAATGAAATGATAATTAATAATGTTTACTAATTATTAGCAATGCTGGAATTTGTTATTTTTTCATTAGTTTGTGTAATATGAATATATTTGTAAACTATTAACAGTTTATTGTTGCACACATTATAACATTGTATATACTTTATTAGGTTTTTATTAATGATAACCAAATGATTTGTGAACCTTTAAGAAACCGTTTGTAAAACATCTATAAACTTTACATAGAAAGATGGACCACATATGTGTGACTCTTTGTTATTGGTTAATAACTGGTTCGTAAGCCATCTATAAACATTATTTGGATGGCTATGGTACAACTAATGCTTATAATAATTAGTCAGTGATTAATATGTGGTTTAAAAAGCATCAAGTAACCCCCATTAAATCTTTTATTGGTGATCTATAAAAGAGTGTCTATTTGTACACTGACAATAGAATCGTGTCTGATCATCACATTGAACACGTTTATGAACAGAAAGTCAATGTTAACATTCACAACAGATAAACACGGTGGGAGACGAGAACGATGGGATTACAAAAAAAAGGTAACTCAACAACTGACCTCTTTATTTTAAAAGAAATGAATGATACAATATTCAAAATGCGGGGGTAGGGGTACTTTGAAAGCATCATATGATACTAGAAAACCTGACGAATCCATTGGTACCAACCATGTCATGTTAGGGAAGGAAGCTCAATAACGCTACATAAACTGGTTTTAAACACAAACATTCACATTCAGAGAGTCTCAAATCTCCCCATCACACATTCTTTGTTCTGTCTGAACACGCGTACTCAGACAAGACAAAGAGACCATTGTGTTTGCTCTTCTGGCAGCCATCTTTGATTCAGCCATCTTGGTAGTTTTACATGGTCAGCCATATTGTTTTGTAGTCCATGCGGCCATTTTGAGACAATAAGCCATCTTGTTTTTGTCTCTATCTCTCTCACACACACACACACACACACATACATACGTGTTTATAGACAATATCAGGACTTTTGAAAAAAACGTGACAAATGGGGACGTGCCTTCCCCAAGGTCCTAGAGACCTGGGAAGCAAAGTATTTCCGAGCCATGATTCTACGAATGCATCTGTCTGTTGAGATTTTGTCTAAAGCCAGGATCAGACTACAGGATATCTTTGACGGTTACGATGGTCACTGTGTCAGATTAGACGACTGAGAGTCATAAATTCTTGTCGTGACTTGACCGCGACACGTGACGGACTACACGTCGGTCCCCCGTTCCAACAACACACACTCTCCCGGCACCGCCGTCTTAATATATACGGGCTTACCGGGGCTCAAGCCCCCCCCCCCGGGCCCGACCATGTAAAGGGGCCCACGAGGCTCTGGGGGAGAACAATAAAAATATAATTCACAGGGAGAAGAGAAAGAAAGCGATTGCGCAGCGGGATGCTCTATGAGTAAAGACGCAACGGCGGTGGTGTTTTTTACTCCGACACAAGCTAGATTGAATATCCTACCGCGAGGTCTGGCAGCAGTTGAAGGTCCGATGACATCATTCTGCAAAATAAGTAGCCTTCTGTTTACAGCTGTGTGCGTCTGAGAAAACAAGTACACACACACGCACACTCAGATAAACTCACCAGACTTCCTGTACATGGAGAGGGGAGGAGCCACACTTAGCAGGTGATCCAGGTACATGAACATGAAGGGAAGCCTGACTCTCAAAGTGTTCAATGACTCCATTTTGACTCAACAGAGCAGAAGGAGGAAGACTGAAGACTGAAGCAGGGTGAGTGTTAATCCAACATTTTATTATTTTACTGTTAAACTCTCTGAGTCAGTTTCCTCCCTGTGGACTGTAGAGGAGAGAAATGTTAGAATGAACTCAACAGTTTGATTCATCTGAGAACACAAAGTCATGACTGGCTGAATAATCCTCATTAAACCTGCTGTAAGCCAAGAAAACAAGCAGAGAGTTAAAGAGAAGTGACCAGGTGGAGCGCTAGATGGTTTTATTATACTGTATACTGTGTGTGTGATAGATAGAGAGGTTGTGTGTTACCTCCTGTTCTCTCAGTCTTGCCTGTGACTCTTGAACAAACTTGTTTCCTTTAAATGTTCACAGTCAGTGTTCCTGTTTGACCTCTCAGACTGACTTCAGATCAGAAGATGAGTGATCGTGTGGAGGGAGAGGAGGACAGAGCAGAGTCTCTTGTCTCTGACTGTCTGTCTATGAAGAGTGACTGGTCCAAAGATTATACTCCAAACTTCAGTAATGAACCTGGACCCTCAGAGTCAAAGTAAGAGACTGTTTTTACTGTAAGCTGACCTGGTGGACGATGATGATGCATTGAGGATGAAGACAAAATGTTCTGCTAAAAGATTTATATTCCTCAACATGCAGCTTCATGTTGTACTAACTGAGCAAGAAGAAGTGTTATTTCTGGCTCCCATCTATGTTTGGATTATGAAAAAAAAGAGTTGCAACTCAGGAAAAAGGCTTAAATTATTTTTTATTGTGCAACAGACAATAGTTTTTTTTCTTTCAGATGCTGAGAAGAATCTTAGTCATATAAGTCTGAAAAAAAACATAAAAATGAGATAACATTTAGATAACATAACTCATTTTAATTCAACCTGTTCAAGCCAAAAGAGATTCTCATGAACACTCCGTGTTATAAAGCTGATTTGTGTGATACACAGGCCCTCATAGATGAACTCAAAGGTCAAAGGTTTCCTGTAAATGAATAACAGAGCAGAAGGATGAATATTTCCATTAGCAGTAAAACTGACAGAGATATCGCTGGACAAAGGTCTGGGTCACCAGTAACTTCTAATCACAGTTAAAGTGATGCTGAACTTTGGGTTGTATCTCAAACTAGCCGTGATATATGACCAACTAAAGGAGGAAATCATCATCGACTGCTCCCGTCAGCGGATTAGGGTTTGTTATGCTTTTTTCTTCTCTCTCTCTATTTACTCAGTTGCTAGCGAAACAGGTCGCTAACGCCCGGTTCAGACTGCACGATATCAGCCGGATTACAGCCCGACACGGCCGTCGTAGGGGATTGGGAACGATAAATGAGTGTCGTGTGCGACAATCCATCGTTTTATCTGGTGTAACATGTCATAGTACAAGAAAACCAACGCCGCGTCTGGGACGCCGTAGACGTCCCAAAAGAAAGTCTAGTATGTTTGATTTTTTTATGCTTTCCGTCATGGCCATGAATCTGACCGACTGAGCTCAGACGCACACAGCTGTAAACAGAAGGCTACTTATTATGCAGAATGATGTCATCGGACCTTCAACTGCTGCCGGACCTCGCCGTAGGATATTCAGTCTAGATTGTGTTGGAGTAAAAAAACACCACCGCCGTTGCGTCTTTACGTCATGGAGCATCCCGTTGCGTGCCCGCTTTCTTTCTCTTCTCCCTGTGAATTATATTTTCATTGTTTTCCCCTGGAGCCTCGTGGGCCCCTTTACATAGTCGGGCCCCTTTACATGGTCGGCCCCTTTACATGGTCGGGCCCCTTTACATGGTCGGGCCGTTTACATGGTCGGGCCCCTTTACATGGTCGGGCCCGGGGGGGCTTGAGGCCCGGTAAGCCCGTATATATTAAGACGACGGTGCCGGGAGAGTGTGTGTTGTCGGAACAGGGGACCGACGTGTAGTCCGTCACGTGTCGCGGCCAAGTCACGACAAGAATTTATGACTCTCCATCGTCTAATCTGACGTAGTGACCATCAGAACCGTCAAAGATATCCTGTAGTCTGATCCTGGCGTTAAGGTTGCTTTCACTCATGACCCGTTCTGTTGGGTTAAAACAAACTCAGGTCTGTTTACTCGGTTAGTACGGTTTGTTTGGGCCGGTGTGAAAGCTCATTCAAACTCTGGTGAAGACCAAAGAAAACAAACTCTGGTCCACCTTAAAAGTTGGGTCTCGGCCCGCTATCAAGCAAACTCTGGGAGCGTTTCGTTTCTGGTGTGAAAGCAAAACTATGCTGCTGTGTTTTGGTGTCCTTTACGGGCTCGCTGCTTCTGTCCTCTGCTCTCTGTGTTGGTGTTTCATCGACAGCGAGGCTCAGCTCCTCCTCCTCACACACTGGTGGCTTCTCAGCTCGATACCTACAAGAAACATGCAGACTCTGACATGTTCCCGTGGTACCGGTCCATCTGTCCCCTCAGTCACAAACAGCTCGCTGGCAGGACCTCACAAATATGTTGTGTTGGTTAAACGTTCAGGGAAACCAGCCTACGTTGACCCTGACAATGCTACATTATTATGTTTCATACCGTCTGCCTGAATATATTCACCCTCTGTCTGAAACGCTCCTTTTATCCACTACGAAAAATTAGCTTCAAAGCCCGGCGCTCTCCCCGGGGGCTTGGTTTAGCAATATCTAAAGATATTCCTCTACACTTCAGTAATGAACCTGCACCCTCAGACACAAAGTAAGAGAGCTGCTATATTCAGATTTCTACACAAATGTATTTGCCAACTAAAATTTAACAGACTTTGTCAAATAAACTCTTCCTCTTAGGATCTGTGACAGCTGTCAGTCACCTAGAGAAGATGTAATCTAATCTAAGAAAACGGCTACAAGCTTTTAAACCTCCTTACTGTCGACAGCAGCAGTAGTTTGTGTGTTTAGAGCGACCTTAATGACCAAAAAAGGGAATTTATCAAGAATTCATGTGATATGAATTAAATCATCTTGGTGTTTGCAGAGTTCAGTCCAGACGGAGAGCAGAGTCTCCAGTACCCAGCTGTCTGTCTATGAAGAGTGACGGGTCCATGAGGGAACCTCTGAACTTCAGTAATGAACCTGGACCCTCAGAGTCAAAGTAAGAGACTGTTTTTACTGTAAGCTGACCTGGTGGATGATGATGATGCATTGAGGATGAAGACTAAACGTTCTGCTAAAAAGATTTATATTCCTCAACATGCAGCTTCATGTTGTACTAACTGAGCAAGAAGAAGTGTTATTTCTGGCTCCCATCTATGTTTGGATTATGAAAAAAAAGAGTTGCAACTCAGGAAAATGGCTTAAATTATTTTTTATTGTGCAACAGACAATAGTTTTTTTCTTTCAGATGTTGAGAAGAATCTTAGTCATATAAGTCTGAAAAAAAAAACAGATAAATGAGATAACATTTAGATAACATAACTCATTTTAATTCAACCTGTTCAAGCCAAAAGAGATTCTCATGAACACTCCGTGTTAAAAAGCTGATTGGTTGAGCAACACACACAAACACTGGTAGATAAACTCTGAGGTCAAAGGTTTCCTGTAAATGGAGAGGGGAGGAGCCACACTGTTCCAGGTGATCCAGGTACATGAGATAAGAGATAAGATAAGATATTCCTTTATCAGTCCCACAGTGGGGAAATGTGCAGTGTACAGCAGCAACGGGGATAGTGCAAAAAACAAGAAGCATCAGCTAACACAGTAAAAAAAAAGAGCAAAACAAAATATGAACAATTTAACTATAATAAAATATAAAAATAGGAGCAGTATATACAGTACTGACAGTAAGCAGACTATTAACAAACATTGCACAGTGAGAATGAATTCCACCTGAGTAGTATTGATAGACAGTCAGTGTACTGTATAGCGCAGTTATTGTCAGTTTGTCAGTTTTTGGTGTGTATGAGTGTGTACATGAGAACAGGGAGGGAACCCTGAAAGTGTTCAGTCAGTCAGCTCAGACTCCATTTTGAGTTGACAGAGCAGAAGGAGTAAAACTGAAGCCTGAGGCAGGGTGAGTGTTGATCCAACATTATATTACTTTACTGTCAAACTCTCTGAGTCAGTTTCCTCCCTGTGGACTGTAGAGGAGAGAAATGCGCCGCTGCAACCTTGTGGTTTCCCGGCGTGCCCTCGCAATAAGCGTCCATGAGCAAGTTGCAGGTTTTTTCCCCCATCATGTTATATAGCCTCCAGAATAATATCAATGATTTAAAAGAGGCCAAAGAGAGCTGATTGTGTCCTTTACTGATTCACAGTCACTTTGGGCAGTTTAGTTTGAGTTAGTTAGGTTTGAACTGAGGTTAGAAGTGGTCTAAATATTGAGGTAGACCAGCAGTCTAAGACACACAGCATGTAAACCTGGTGTTCCTTGTTAGAATAGAATAACATCAATGTTTTAAAAATGTCCGTTGTTCCTCTTTAATAAACAATCTTCAGCCAGATCACTAAATGTTTAATAAGACAGTCAGACAGGAAAAGCAGCTAATTCTTGTTTATTAAAGCAGGAGAGTTAAAATAAAGGAACATTTTCATCACAGACTGAATGCTGAATTCACTACCAACACTTTAACTCTTCTCTGTGACCATCTGAGCTTCAGTGTCGGCCAAGTCTGGATATTCTTCACCAACAACCAACAAATGATTTTAGTAATAAAGTAATGTCTCCACAGAGAGAAGGAGAGGAGTCATGCTTCTGTGGAAGAGCAGATGTCCAGATCCAGAACAAGACCTGGACCTCAGACAGCCAGTCAGACCAGCACAAGACCTGGACCTCAGACAGCCAGTCAGACCAGCACTGTACAAAGTAAGACTGTAGATGTGTCTGCTGATGTCTTCATGTCTGGAAACGTGTTGTTTTAATACACTGACTATTGTTGTGACAACTGTTTAAGATCTTCTCCATCATACATATCTGCTCTGCATCACTTGTACTTTGTTCTCCTTTGAGAGAAAATCTGAACCCAGAAGGGATAGTTTTATATTTGTATGTTTTGTTTTTATGATAGCACTCCGTCTTTGCATTAACCAATCAGAATGATGTTTGTTCTCCATCTGCATAGATGAAGATGGAGAACTATTAATCTCTGTAAAGCAACAACATCACTGTTCTATCACAGACAGACAGACACACTGATGAAAGGGGAGTTATTTTCTTGTAATTGTCTCATAACAATACATGCTCATTGAGGATCTCTTGTTGGGTCTCTAAATTATAGAGTATGGTCTAAACCTGCTCTATATGAAAAGCATCTTAAGATAACTTCTGTTATGATTTGACGCTATATAAACATAAATTGAATTAAACTGAACAGGAGCCACAGACTTTGAACAACATTATCTTTCCTGTTACAGTCTCCTTCTCTGACTTACAAACACACGTCTGGTCCTGCAGAGCGACACGTTGAAAAACTATTAAAAATAAATATAAAAATCACGTTGACGTTAGTTTTGACTTCAAGAAGGGATGAAGACTTTATAACCTTTACTTCTTTATATGTTCTTATATTGATTATTTTCATATTGGCATTAGAAATAATAAGTTTCTGTGTTTTGTTTTGAACTTTGTCTCTCTCTTTCAGCAGATAGAGGTCTGCAGGAGGTTGTAGATGAACATAAGATCAGTCTGAATAGAGGTCTGCAGGAGGTTGTAGATGAACATAAGATCAGTCTGAGGAGGAGATGTGAACGTGTGACTGAAGGAACTGAAGGAACTGATGAAACAGGAAGTGGAACCCTCCTCAACAGGATCTACACTGAGCTCTACATCACAGAGGGACAGAGTGAAGAGGTTAATACCCAACATGAGGTGAGGCAGCTTGAGACAGCTTCCAAGAAGAAGACCCTCCATGACGCTCCAATCAAGTGCCAGGACATCTTTAAAGCCTTACCTGACCAACAGGGACACATCAGAGTCGTTCTGACGAACGGCGTCGCTGGCGTTGGAAAAACCT
>CAKALU010047862.1:0-19987 GCA_916700995.1 Hozukius guyotensis
TATATATATATATATATGTATATATGTATATATATATATGTATTTATGTATATATATATATGTATTTATTATGAATATCTATATGTATGGTATGTATATATGTATATATATATATATATATATATATATATGTATAAGTGTAGATATGGAAATGTATGTGTACATACTGTATATACGCCAGTATCCATGGTATATGTAAATGAATATAATGTACAAATTTGAATATAGCATCCAACCCAGTTGTTATCTCTGAACTGATTAAATTGCCGGATATGGATTATTATGTATCCTTTGTTATTATAAGTCATAACAAAGGATACATTTGCCAACGCAGGGTTAAAGGTCCCATATTATGCTCATTTTCAGGTTCATTCTTGTATTTTGTGATTCTACTAGAACATGTTTACATGCTGTAATGTTCGAAAAAACACATTATTTTCCTCGTACTGTCTGTCTAAATATACCTGTATTTACCCTCTGTCTGAAACACTTCATATTGGAATGGAATTGCAACAGAATTGCGTTGCTAGGCAACAGTTTGGGTCCATGTTTACTTCCTGTAAGCTGATGTTATTCACATACACTGCAACAGGAAATAAACTGGGACACATTTAGAATGTTTACGTTTAAAGCCATGTAATGGTCTAAATATTATATATTTGTGACATCACAAATGGACAGAGATCTTAACGGCTTGTTTCAAATGTGCAATTTCTGAATATGGGCTGTGTGTATTTCTTCGTATATTGAGCGTTTTTTATAGTTTAACAGTATTTATATAGCACTTAAACCTGCTTTATAATGTACAAGACCTGAAAATCTCACTTTTCACAATATGGGACCTTTAAGATATCTGAACAGCAGGAAAAATAGAAAGAGCAGAGAATGACAAGTAGACTGATGAGAAACAAGAGAAAGATTTAATGATAGAGAGAAAAAAGACAAGGGGCAAGAGAAGAGAAATGTACAACAGGGATGCACCGATACCGATACCACTTTACAGCAGCGCGACGTTAACCCTCGTCACCATCTTTCGGGTCCTCACGCTCCACCTCCGTGACGGTGCAGGCGAGACTCCGCTGGGCCGGAATCTCACCTCAGCCGGCACGCGCCGGCCCTCACTTTCATTGCTCCACGGGGTTTTGCTTGCACCCTCTGACTCACGCGTGCGTTAGACTCTTTGGTCCGTGTTTCAAGATGGGTCGTGTGGGTTGCCGACAACGCCACAGACCCCTGGCGCCTTTTACGTGGGCCGCGGCACGGCGCGGTTGGGGCCCCGGTCGACAGTCGCACCGGGAGCAGGGAGCCCCCTCACGGTGCGGTGAGGTCCGGGCGGGGAGCGCTTTAAAGCTGCGGCCGCAAGCCACCTTTCCATATGCCTCATATGCGGGACTCCCCAGCCTGCCGTGTGTCGCTCACACCCTCCAGCTGGCTGTTAACAAGGGTCTTTCGGCACAGAGAAGTACTCGTATCGGTACAATTCAAATTGAAACACTTATAAAAACATGTAACAACACAAAAACACACACAAACAGCAACACACTACCCCAGGTGGGGGAAATAGGGCTGTCAAAGTTAACGCGATAATAACGTGTTAACGCAAATTAGTTTTAACGTCACTAATTTACGCAACACATTAACGCAACTTGCAATTTTTAGGTTGTAGCGGAGGAATCCATCGGTACGAACCATGTCATACTAGTTTATCGCAAAGGAGGCCAAATAACGCTACAAACGTGCGCTAAATTTTGCCGAGGAAAAACTGTCATGGCCATTTTCAAAGGGGTCCCTTGACCTCTGACCTCCAGATATGTGAATGAAAAAGGGTTCTATGGGTACCCACGAGTCTCCCCCTTACAGACATGCCCACTTTATGATAATCACATGCAGTTTGGGGCAAATCATAGTCAAGTCAGCACACTGACACACTGACAGCTGTTGTTGGCTGTTGGGCTCCAGTTTGCCATGTTATGATTTGAGCATTTGAGGTACTGCATTTATGCGAAATACATTTATGCTTAATGTAGTACCTGTGAGGGTTTCTGGACAATAGTTGTCATTGTTTTGTGTTGTTAATTGATTTCCAATAATAAATATATACATACATTTGCATAAAGCAGCATATTTTCCTACTCCCATGTTGATAAGAGTATTAAATACTTGACAAATCTCCCTTTAAGGTACATTTTGAACAGATAAAAAAATGTGTGATTAATTTGTGATTGACTATGGAAAATCATGCGATTAATCGCGATTAAATATTTTAATGGATTGACAGCCTTGGTGGGTAATGATGACTGACGTCTAAGAGGCCATGACGACAGCAGTATTTGGGCACCTTACTGAGTTGTGATAACAAACAGCGCTGAGAAAGAAAGACAGAAAGAAGAGGAAGGTGTCTGCCAAAACAACAGGAATGAATAAAAACATTAAACAGAAATTTAAAGAAACATCATTTGTGAGGATTTGGGGGGTGGGGGGGTAGTGTGCACATGTGCTGTATGTGTGAGACAGAGAGGATGAATAAAAAGAGAGAAAGGAATAGAGGTTGTTTTATAATAGAAGGGGGGTGGTTATTTGTCTTTTTAAACATCTGACCCCCAACAGCTCTTTGATATACTGAACGATACAGACACATCATAAACCCACAAACATACATGGTCACTTAGTTGAAGTAGGAAAGATAAGCAAAAACACAGTTTCATACAAGCGGTATCAATCTTCAACCATGTGCGCATAGAAACGCATCCACCCACACACACTCACATGCACAGAGGCCATTAAAGGCGCATCAACACGAGGGGAGCGATGCTTAGAGCCACTAGTGTCAGAACTTATGTAGACTAAACACAGTTGAGTGACTACAGCTGTAAGAGAGAGGGCCCTCCCTCCCTCCCTCCCTCTCTAGATTCTCACTCACTCACACACAAAAACAGGACCCTCAAGTTTTGGGCAGATGTTCAATGTGCTTTTGATATCAGCATCAGCAGCACTAACAATCATTTCTCACATGAGGACACACAAAGTCACACTGACATACACACGTACAAAGCCAAAGCCTCCTCTCTCTCTTGTATCTCATGTCTGTGTAAATCAAATCAGAGTCCTCCCCCACTATAACCAGCCCCATATGAGACGGTGTCAAAATCAACTCCATCTTAGCCGAACATGCTTTGGCCGGTGGGGTAGGCTGCTGTTCAAGTGTGTGTGTGTGTGTGTGTGTGTGTGTTTGTGTGTACTGTACCTCTGTGCCACATGGTAGGACTCTGGGTGTATACAGGTTTGGTCCAGGGGGTTAAATGAGGTTGATATGTTGACGCCAGTCTTTCCTTTGCCCTTCTTAGCCGCTGGTTTCCCTGGTACGGGGTGAGGTGAGGATTTGGCACTGTTTGGAAAGAAAGAAACAAAGGTATTTTAAATGTATGAGGAGAAGTCTTAGGAAGCAAACACAACTTTGCATCAAAGGGGTCGATTCACCAAATTACAAAAAAAAACGTATTTCTCAATTACATCTAGTGGTATCTAGTCGTTACCTTGCACGGCAGCTGGATTCTTGCGATGTCACAAGATCATGCGAGAATCGCGGGATCACATATCAAATGACACGGACCAATCAGAGTCCTGCGAGGAGCTACTGGTAGCTACGGGCTACAGGTGTGTGTGTGAGGCACAGAGAAGCGACAGTTTGCTCAAAACAACAATGGCAACTCCTGAAGAGGTTAGCATAGATGCTAGGGCTGTGTATTTGCAAGAATCTGGCGATACGATACGTATCACCACTGCCATATTATGTAATAGGGATGTCCATAATTAACCGTTAACCGACATTAAGCATTTTAACCGATAAACGCTATCGGTTAAAACGGTTAAAAGAAATGTTAATAATTAACTCAAAAGCTGAGCAGCTCAGAGGAGCGGCTCGTCACTTTAAGGAGAAAAGCTGGTCCACCTTAACAGCCCACCTTAAGAGGCGGAGCCGGAGTTGTAGGATAGAGGAAGTCGGCTCCGGTCTCTGGCTCGCTTGAGCGGAGCGGAGGAGTTGTAGTTTCGGAAAATGTATTCACCGACAAATAAACTGTACACACACTGCTACACCTACGTTCACAGCTAGAACGCCACCAACAACCTCACACTCACCGCCAACACACACACACGGTCTGTCGGAAACTTGCTAAAGTTACGCAAACTATGTGTGCGGTGGCGAGCACGAAGCCTCCGGCAATGCTAGAGCTGCTAACGTAGCACAAATACACACACTGTTTGTTGGACACTCGCTAAAGTTATGCCGGGCAAACAAAGTATCGTTCCGCCGGGCAGATACACAGCTGACAACCTGCTAAACTAAACTAAATGTGCGGTGGAGACTTTTACTGGGAAAGTGGCTGCATGTCCGCGACACTAAACGCAGCATTGTAGCTGCTAAGTTAACGCTCCCGGACGGTGAACTGGAGACTCCCGTCAACCAATATCTGTTGTGCTCCTGCAGCTGGTACACCGCTGCATGAGAAGCACAAATCTTGTCGGTTAACGGTTAATAATCAGTTAACGAGGGTCGGTTATCGGTTAAGAACATTCTTCAAAATGAGCATCCCTAGTATATAATTACTATAAAGCTGAACTTTGAGCGAGATGTTGCTGTTTGAATTTCTTAAATGTCATTTCGAACACCACAAACAAAATTCAACTGAAGAAATCTTAGAGATACATATCCCAAAACCTGGGCAAATTAAGGGTAGATACCACAAAATGTAAGTGAGGAAAAATGTTTTTCTGCAATTTGTGTAGACTGATCCTTTCATGAGAAATATAGGTAAGAAAGCAATATGAGACAGAACCTGATTCAGCTGTGTGTACCTGTGCGTGTATTAGGGATGCACCGATACCGATACCAGTATCGGGTATCTGGTCCGATACTGTGCTCATGTACTCGTACTCGCAAAACGGCTCCGTTACAACGGCACCGATGCCACTTTACGGTGGAGCGCCCGACCCCGCGGGGCCGGGATCCCACCTCAGCCGGCGCGCACCGGCCCTCACTTTCATTGCGCCATGGGGTTTTGCTTGCACCCTCTGACTCGCGCGTGCGTTAGACTCCGTGATCCGTGTCTCAAGACAGGTCAGGTGGGTTGCAGACATCGCCGCAGACCCCTGGCGCCTTTTACGTGGGCCGAGCCCCGATCTGGCGGCACGACGCGGCTGGGGCGCACTGAGGACAGTCCGCCCCGGTCAACAGTCGCACCGGGAGCAGGGGGCCGTCCCCGGCAGGGAGAGAGGGCGCAGAGAGCCCTTTGTCCACGGTGCGGCGAGGTCCGGGCGGGGAGCGCTGTAAAGCTGCGGCTGCGAGCCACCTTCGCCCCGAGCCTTTCCAATCTGACCTAGAGCCGGTCACGGCGCACCGCCTCGTATGCGGGACTCCTCAGCCTGCCGTGTGTCGCTCACACCCTCCAGCTGGCTGTTAACGAGGGTCTTTTGGCACAGAGTAGTACTCGTATCGGTACTCGGTATCGGCGAGTACCCAAATGTAAGTACTTGTACTTGGTCTGAAAAAAAATGGTATCAGTGCATCCCTAGCGTTTATCTATACATACAGTTTGCATACGAGTGTGTACCTGTGTAGGGTTTGCGGGTTGATTCTAATGAAGCCGGCACACTGCTGGTAGGTCTTGGGCCCCATGCCTTTGACCAGTTTGAGTTGCTCTCTGTTGATGAGGGGACCGTTCTGCTCTCTCCACTCTGCGATATTCCGCGCCCTGCCCACGTTCAGGCCTGCTACATGCCTAGGTGATAGAACAACAAATGAAGAGAGAAAATGTCACAGAACACATCATCTATTTATCAAAATCCTTTCTGGAAGTTTGTTGAGGTCTATATCTGAGGTCTCTGTTCTACATTGGAGTATCTTGAGGTGACATTCTCACCGCACATTTTTTTTAAAATATATATACCAGTTTATATGTAGGAAATGGTGTTTGCCTGTTTGTTTTTTGTTCTTTTGCATACATATCATTTCTACATCTGGCCCCTGATCTCTATGATATCCAAACAAACAGAGCAGATTGTGCAGACCGTGATCTGGCATTCAAACAAGGAGGGGAAACACTCACAAGCCAATATTTAGTGAGTCCAGTTTTGGCCGAGCAACGAGGAGAGGTGATTTGAAACTCAATTAGGTCTGCTCTGTTAATGCCCACAGTGACTCACTCACGCTACAACACACGGCAATGTCAACACTCCACATAATACCTCAGTCATCAACACGTTGGTGTGTGTTTAATGTGTGTGTATGTGTGTGTGTGTGTGTGTAGCATAACTTCTGGCAGGAATGGAAAAAAGCTCACTTGCAGAGCAGACAGGTAAACAGATGACCTGATGCCTACCCTGCAGCTAATGCCAGCTCATTTTAGACTGTATCTACTTCAAGTGTGTGTGTATATATCAAATTTGTGCACTTCCTGTACTTTTAAATTATGTATATGTGTGTGTACATACATGGATGTAGAGTACATGTTGTAGTAAGTAAGGGTGTGAGTGCACGGCATACTACCGAAGGTATTTGCAACTATGCATACATGTATATTTCTGTGTGTGTGTGTGTGTGTGTGTGTGTGTGTGTGTGTTTGTGTGTCTACCTCACCTAATCCCTTCTGTTGATGCCAGTCAGCCCAATAAGTGAGGCCAGGGTGTGAAGCATTAGTCTAAATAGAAAGCTGGCAGGCCGCCTGTGTGTGTGCGTGTGTGCGTGTGTGTTTGTGTGTGTGTGTGTGTGTGTGCATGCATGTGCGAAAGCATCGAGCACGCGTGTGAATGAAGCTTTGCCATGTTGTGACTACTAAGGGAAAGTATGTCAGAGGTCTAAGCCCTACTTCATCTCTGTTTGCATGTGTGTGTGTGTGTGTGTAGGAGAGAGTGCACATGCTTGTGAGCAAATATATATATATATATATGTGTGTGTCTTCATGTGTCGTCTACCTCATCAGCGTCTCGGAACAGATGTTGATGTCCACCCCGACGAAGCTCACACATTCCTGCACCACAGCGTCCAGTGCCGCCTTAAGAGCTCCAGATGACACGTCATGCTAGAAACACACAGTTTGCAAACACACACACATATTTGCACAAGTGCGCACACACACACACACACGCACGCACACATGGAAGAAAAGTGGATTAGCATAGAAGACAACATTAAAGTACTGCTTATGTCTGTTGCACAAACACACTCAGACATATGAGCAAGTGCTCTTTAGGAATCTTTAGTGATTTAGGACTTTTTTAATCTTTTTGAGATGGAATCACAGTAAAAAAAATAGTATGAGCCATATATGCAAATTATGTTTTATTCTTAAGCTAATACTGCTGCCTTTTGCTGTTGCAATGATGTAATTTTTCGTCATATTTAGTCTTACTAAGTCTGTTCCCAGTATGTTTTATTGCAGACTTTTTAAAACTCGGTACCGGGTTTGGTTGAGCTGTGTGTTAAAACACTGCCTTCATAAAATGCTGTGGTGTCTTTTTTCTGAATTGTTTCTAAAAGACGAGGCCTTAACGCTACTAAAACAACACTCCAAATGTATTTTGTCCAAACATTTTTTGTTTGGCAACGATTTCAATATTTTAGTTACAAAATCAACGCACGAGAAATTGTATTTTTACTTTGTAATATTTTTGACCGTTTTTATATTGAATATTACATACTCGACTGTGGATTCTTTTTTTTTGTTATCTCATTTATTTACATTGTTATTGATCTTATTTTTTATTATTTAAGTTTTACTTGATCATATTTCATTATTATAACATAACTACTCCATTTGGAGTCAAAATTGTATAATTTCGTTGTTTTTTTTATTGATTTTATACTGTGCACAATGGTAGAATGTGATGATGCACAGGGTAAATGTCACGGCCAAAAGCTCCATTGTGTGCACATAGCCTCCTGTAGTGGATATCAGGAGTATTTTAGAGCCAGATTCCCTTTCAAGAGGTAGAAAACCCCATTTGGCACACTTTGGGTGTCCAAGTGGCCAAATGGAGAGTCCTCCTGGTCCTATCCTCACTAAAACCTTTGTAGAATCTATGTGCTTTGTGTTATTTATATCTGCTTTGGCTCAGTTATAGTCAAGGAGTTGCTGAATGTATTCAGTGGCATCTCTGTGAATGGCACCACTGCTATACTGGTGTTATCCACTGTCTCATCTAGAAAACATTTTAGGCGAGGATAAAAAAGAAAGTTTTTCCTTTGGTTCATCACAATTTACTCAGGCATAGGAACAGTCACAATGTTACTGACACTGGGGATGAATTCTCTGACGTCTTATATAGACCTAGTAGTTGTGGAGCTATTCTTGATTTATTTTGGGTATGTCTGTCTAGGTGAACTACACCTTTCAGCACCCCAGGACTTAAGAGGTTAATGGACTTTACATATTCATGTTTTGTTTACAAAACCCCCATACTACATATTTATTCACTATTCTATTCCATTTGTGCTATTATACTACTATTTGGTCCTGTGTAGTCACAATTTCCCCAAGGGGATAATTAAAATGTCATCCTTAAAGACAAACAGCAGCCAAAGAGTGTTAGCAATAAAATACTGTCAAACTGAGAGCGAAAGAGGTTTGATTGACAAGTAGTAGAGCAAGTAAGATGCAGAGAGAGAGAGAGAGAGAGAGAGAGAGAGAGAGAGAGAGAGAGAGAGAGAGAGAGAGTGTAGAGGGGAAAAAAACTGAGAGAATGTTTGGTTTGGCTTGTCAACAATCTCCCTCTCTCTCTGCCGCTAACACAGTGTTCTCGTTAGCGTAGCTCGCTGTCGATATAGATCCTCCAAATGAACTCTTCACACTTCTCAACCACCAGCCAATCGACCACTAATCAGGACATATTTTCCAAAAGGGCTGGAACCATTTTCCCCAATAAGGAGCAGGGAGGACAGCCAACAATTCAAGTGAAGAAAATGGTGGACTGGAGTGAACAAAAAAAACACCGTAATGAGATTTAAGAAATACTACGAGGCCTAGCAGCGGTCCCCGGTCAAACAGAAGCCCTGGCTGCGGGAGACAGGGCCAAAAACCAAAGGAGTTCAGATGGAGATTGATGCCTCAGCAACTGCTCGAGGATTAGCTGACAGTCTAAACTAGACTACTGTTGGGCTATATGTCTGTGCGTGTGTGTGTGTGCGCAAGTGTTTGTGTGTGAACGTGACTGAGACTAGCATGGGTTGTCCTGTAACACGATCATGCTCTGAACAAACACTGGCTTGTAAACAGATAACAACAAGGCCAGCTAGCAAACGCACCCTTCTCTGTCAGCAAGAACAGGACAGCAGGACAGATGGCGACGGAGAGGGAGACAGACGGGGGGATGTTCGGGTGAAAGAGCACACTAGACTCCTAAGTTTTGCTTGGCCATTTACTACTACTAGACTATTTATATTTACTACAACCATAGACTGTATATAAGGATGGACGACATGACAGCTCCCCAAAACTATCAACGCTTCCCCCCACCAACACTAACCCAGGATTACGTGTAACTCCATTTACAGTCCACACACACCACATACAACTAAAACATCATCTTTTTATCCATCATTCTTTTACCTATCTATCTATTTATTTATAGTTATTTATTTTTAATCTTGCCTTAATTTGATTTGCACCCTGACTGACTGCCCTTTCTCAAGCACACACACCGTACACAGTCACATGCACACACCTTGATATTGATCTTTGCCCAGTTCCGTTGGCTTTTTTTTAGTTTTCTTTATCTATATTTAATTTCTTAATTATATATTTATTTTTTATCCAGATTTATTTTATTTTATTTTATTCATATTTCATTTTATTGTATTTGTTATAAGAAGAAGAAAAAAAGGAAAAATAAAAAAAACTACTCAACTGGCCGGGCATGGGACATGCTGCCTCCCTACCGAGTGGGCTCCTCCTCCATTTCCTCCCTCCTCCCTCCATCGATGACTGCTTATGGATAGAAAAGGGCAAATGCCCTGAGCTATCTACTAGGCTCACAACCTCCTCCTCCTACTACTACTACTATTACTACTACTACCACCACTACTACTAGCTCCCTAGTAGTGAAGCCAAAACATCTTGATCGCCCCCTGGTGGCAGGCTGTAGTACAGGTCATAAATCCCACCCCCCTCTATGTTAGTAGATGGAACATGGGCCAAAGTAAAAAGTCAAGTACAGTGGTGTATGTTCAAGTGTTCATTTTTCTGAAAAGTTTGGTTTTAATTAGTAATTTGATGCGATAAAAAGGGGGCGAGACGTCAAGATTGACGCTGAGTGAAGTAGTCGAGGAGCCGAAGGCTCGGGAATTGTACGAGAGGAGATGTAACTTTAACTTTCCATAACCTAATCATGACTCTGTGTAATAGAACATGTGTCAATTTGATCATAAATGTAGTTATAGAGACATTATTGTTGGTTGTTGTGTCTTTCTAGCCAAACGGCTGCAGTGTTGCTAACGTACTGCGTACGATACTGCGGCTCACAAGTATCAAGTGGATGATTAACGTACTTGAAAATCAGAACAACAAATCAGAAAGACGGTGTGTCAACATCTAATCTTTGAAGAAGTGCATTAGATTTGGCATTGTATGTAAATGCTTAAGCACTCTAGGTTTCTAAGTGTCATTGAACTTTTAATTATAGGGGAACTTGCACTCTAATGCCACTGACACTGTGGTTACAGGTGCATATAAAAACATCTCAGATGAACTTTTCCGTTTCTGATAGATTACATCATGAAACACATTTTCCCCTTCATTCTGCTGTTGTGCAACATACCTCTTTGTGATCTGATTTCCCATAACATAACAGTTGTCAACAAATAGTAATTAAAACATCAAAAGCATATGTGAGTGTGCAATCAGGCGAGAATAGGCATATCATTGAACACTTCATAACACTGTAAGAGAGATGCAAATGATGGAATTGAATGTTCAATACTAAACAAACAAACCAACAAAGACATCATGAAATAAATAATGATATGAAAGTGTGTAAAATATAAAAACTAGGGCTGTCAATTGATTCAAATATTTAATTGCGATTAATCACACATTTTTTATCTGTCCAAAATGTACCTTAAAGGGATATTTCTCAAGTATTTAATATTCTTATCAACATGGGAGTGGGCAAATATGCTGCTTTATGCAAACGTATGTATATATATATATATTATTTATTACTGGATATCAATGAACAACACAAAACAATATTGTCCAGAAACCCTCACAGGTACTGCATTTAGCATAAAAAATATGCTCAGATCATAACATGGCAAACTGCAGCCCAACAGGCAACAACAGCTGTCAGTGTGTCAGTGTGCTGACTTGACTATGACTTGCCCCAAAATGCATGTGATTATCATAAAGTGGGCATGTCTGTAAAGAGGAGACTCGTGGGTACCCAGAGAACCCATTTACATTGAAATATCTTGAGGTCAGAGGTCAAGGGACCCCTTTGAAAATTGCCTTGCCAGTTTTTCCTCGCCAACATTTAGCGCAAGTTTGGAGCGTGATTTGGCCTCGCTCCTTCGTGACAAGCTAGTATGACATGATTGGTACCGGTGGATTCCTTAGGTTTTTCTAGTTTCATATGATACCAGTATCTTCACTCTAACTTTAAACTCAATATTATAAAATGGTATTTCATCAGAGTTATTTGTGAAAATAATTTTTGTGATACATCACCAAGATTGCCTGAGAAGATTCCCTATCACTCATCAACAGTTTCTAATTTTAAACACAAGACTCTTATTTTTAGATTGTGGCACGTGGCAGTTTTAACTAACAAATTCATCTTCCCAGTACTAATTCTCTATGACTGGATATTGTTTCCGTATTAAATAACATCTCAGTAATTAATTACAGTATTTATTTCATCTTTGTTGTTGTATTCAGGGAGCTCAGGTTTCATTTGTCCTGTTGGCAAGAACTTCTTTTGAAAGTGTAATGAATTACTGTAATATCAGCAAAAAACAGTTAGTTTAAACCGAGCCAACAGTCTAACTATAAAGCAAGGAATCTCTGTCTGTGTGTTATACGCATATCTCGAGAACCGTTCATCCGATCGACTTCACAATTGTCGAGAGTATTGGTGGGGACCCAAGGACGTGCAGTGTTGAATTTGGTACAATTTGGACACGTGACAGGTTCAATATTAAGACTCTTTGAATAAACAAGCAGACAGAGCTCAGTGCAGACTGACACGAGCATGTCGCCCGCCTCTGGGCCGACCGTGGTTCCACGCTCTGAATGGGGGACATGCCCCCGACAACACTGCAAGCAGCAATACCGGGAGCCTACCGGGAGCCAAGCAATCGTCCCGTTCCAAATGGGCACGCGCTCTGAACGTCAGCGGCTCATTGACCACATTTCATTCTACATTTCATTTTACAAACAAGCTCTTCTTCCCTTCCCTGGAGTCACGAGCGGAATCAGCGGATAGCCAACTGGAAGCAGAATCGAACAAGAGTGTATTTCACATGGATGTATAAAGAGAACTGGATACAGCGTTGGAGGCGGGGCCCCGTTCATTCCTATGAAAGTTGCTCAGTGGCGCACGGTGCCAAAACGGCTCAACTACTGGACAAGTATCCGGATCTTTCGGCGATCTTCAGCATCCATGGGCCCATGGAGCAGGCGCTCCAGTAGAGTAGGCTCGGTCACGGGGTCACAGCCGTCACGCTGTCGTCACGGCTCGCTAACTCCGCCTTCCAGCCCTCGCTCCAGCCTCGGTCTGGGTCTCATTCATATGAACGGAGGAAGGAAAACAACTCTGGATTCGGCTAATAGTCCATTTTACAACTTTTAAGACATAATGATTTAAATAAGGTCTATTCAAGTGTTTGTACTGGGGAGTTGATTCACCTAAAAAAAAAGATCTGCTGAGTTACAGACGTCTCTTTCCCAATGTAAGTCTATGGGGAAAATTCTTTTTGGGCCCCATGGCATCACGTGACGGACACGGAAGTTGTAGTACCGCCGTTTGGCCACTACAAAAATTGGGATCAACGACCGGCGCTCTTCCTGGGGGCTTGGTATTTCACCGGTGGGACCGTGAGTAAGCTGCGACCTGTGCATGTTTTTCCCCGTGAGTAAGACTGATTAGATCCATGCTCTACTTTTTAACCACTGTGTTTATGTCAAAGTAAGCAACTAATACGCCTAATTGGGAATTAGCTCTGCTAATTGTATTTCACAGATGTTTCTGACCGCGACTAACCAACCTGGGTGTACACAGGCCCAGCATTCAGCTCGTTCTGAACAGGCATGTTTTGAACGGGCACCGTACTAGTAAGCAGGATGGTAACCACTGTGTGACTGAGCAGAGAGGGAAGACAGATAAAGACAAAGAGATGAGGTGGTGCTGAGAAAGACAGCATAGCACCCCCCGGTGGTGACTCAGGCACTACAGCCAGAGGCATTTTGGAGACACTAAAAATAACTTTGCAAACAATAAGACATTTCCACTGAAAGTCTAACCCAGAAGGTAGAAACATGAGTCAGTCAGAGATAGTCAGGGAGGAGAAAGAGGAAATCACCTGTAATGACACACCTGAGAAGAATGTTTTCACACGAGAAAGGTGGAGGTGTGCGAGGCAGTGTGAGTTTTAACCTGCAGTAAAACCCCAGTGAATGTGTTCTCACATTCTTATTGAAACCTTATAGAGGTGGGAGCAGCACAAGAGGATCTAAGCTGTTGACTGCTAATACAGAGGTGCACGTGCACCACAGTACAAAACTGTGCTCACAAAATTGAACTGAACTGAAGCGGCAACTTAACTTTAATAAGTATTCATTTCATGAAGTAATGGGGAAAATACATAAAAATGTGGTCACACCAGGCCAACTGACACCGTTTCAGGTCACAGCACAATCCTCTCTAAACAGGCTTTATGAAGTATTACTTTTTGAAGCAAAGCCAACCCAACACAAATATTTCATAATGACTAGTGTTGTTAATGTTAATCAGGGCATCACTTGAGTTTAAGCTGCAAGTTCCCATCAGCAAAATGCCCATCCCTGTGCTCAATTGTGTGTATACTTAACTGTTGGCACAGCATTTATGTCTGTATGTAGAGTATGCAGTGGTACAAGAAGTATTCAGATCTTTTACTTCAGTAGAAATAGCAATACCACAGTGTAAGTAACGCTTTTACAAGTAAAAATCCTGCATTCTAAATGTTACTCAAGTAAAAGTATACAAGTATTAGCATAAACCATATTTAAAGTACCCACAGTAAAATGTATATTAAAGGTCCCATATCGTGCTCATTTTCAGGTTCATACTTGTATTTTGTGTTTCTACTATAAGATGTTTACATGCCGTAATGTTCAAAAAACACTTTATTTTCCTCATACTGTCTGCTTGAATATGCCTGTATTTACCTTCTATCTGAAACGCTACGTTTTAGTGCATTTCAACGGAATTGCGTTGCTAGGCAACAGTTTGGATCCATGTTTACTTCCTGTCAGCTGATGTTATTTACATACACTGCAACAGGAAATAAACTGGGACACATTTAGAATGTTTACGTTTAAAACCGCGTAATGGTCTAAATATTGCATATTTGTGACATCACAAATGGACAGAAATCCTAACGGCTTGTTTCAAACGCACAATTTCTGAATATGGGCTGTGTGTATTTCTCCGTATATTGAGCGTTTTGATAGTTTAACAGTATTTATAAAGCACTTAAACCTGCTTTATGATATAAAAGACCTGAAAATCTCACTTTTTACAATATGGGACCTTTAAGGCAGAATCATATTATTTTACTGGATTATAATTATTGATGCATTAATGTGTTCATCGCGTTAATGTTGAAGCTGGTAAAGGTGGAGCTCATTTGAATTGCTTTATACGGTGCTGGAACCTATAATATTATATAAGAATGTATTTGTTGATTTATATTTAGTATTAATAACCTGAACCTGCAAAGGAACTAAAGCTGTCAAATAAATGTAGTGAAGTAAAAAGTACAATATTTATCCCCTGAAATGTAGTGGAGTATAAAGTAACATAAAATAGAAACACTCAAGTAAAGTACAAGTACCTCAAAATTGTATTTAAGTACAGTACTTAGTAAATGTACTTAGTTACATTCCACCACTGACAGTATGTGTATACAGTTTTAAAGTTATGGGTTTTCAGTGAAGCACACTGTATATTTAATTAAATGTGCTGTACTGTATAAATAAAGTTTTGCTTGCTAATGATTCCATGATGACTTGCTAAAAGATAAAGAGTTGGGTATTTCCTTCTGTAGTATACAGCCCCACTGTTCATTTTGCAAAACCAAAACTTACAGTAATGCAATCTTCAAATTGAAACTTAATTTAACGCTGAAAATAGAATTTGTCGCCAAAGGGGAAAAAAAATGATACTTAAGGGGTTGGCAGAGATGATCTCAGCGAGCTGGGCAATAACACAAGTTTCTTCAACATTTATTTTCACATGAATAATGCAAACCTCAGCTGTCATAAATTCACATCAACATATATGGTGGAAAAAAAATGGCCTTTCATACTCAGAAATCTGACTTCAAATTTACCCTCAGCAAACCACTGAGGCCAAGACTAGATTTCAAATTTGGCTGGCCTGGTCAAAAAAAAAATACGATGCTATTATTTCCCTAACTGCACATTGTTCGGAAGCCCAAAGCCCTGAGATATGGCTTAGCAACAGTAGCTATCTTGTCTAAAAAATAAGGCACAACATAGCTAGTTGCTGATCCTACAAATCAAAACATTTTTGTCATGCATGCAAATTAGGGCTGTCAAAGTTAAGGAGATAATAACATTTTGCATAAATTCATTTTAATGCCACTAATTTCTTAAACGCATTATCGCAACTTGCGATTTTTAGGTTCGGTTCTAAAGCTTGAGTGAAGATACTGGCATCATATGAAACTACAAAACTTAATGAATCCATCGGTACCAACCATGTCATACTAGCTTGCCGCGAATGAGGCTAAATAACACTCCAGACTTGCGGTAAATTTTGGTGAGGAAAAAATGGCATGGCCATTTTCAAAGGGGTCCCTTGACCTCTGACCTCCAGATATGTGAATGAAATGGGTTCTCTGGGTACCCACGAGTCTCCCCTTTACAGACATGCCCACTTTATGATAATCACATGCAGTTTGGGTCAAGTCATAGTCAAGTCAGTACACTGACACACTGACAGCTGTTGTTGCCTGTTGGGCTGCAGTTTGCCATGTTATGATTTGAGCATATTTTTTATGCTAAATGCAGTACCTGTGAGGGTTTCTGGACAATATTTCTCATTGTTTTGTGTTGTTAATTGATTTCCAATAATAAATATATACATACATTTGGATAAAGAAAGCATATTTGCCCACTCCCACATTGATAAGAGTATTAAATACTTGACAAATCTCCCTTTAAGGTACATTTTGACCGGAGCACAGCCAATAGGAACGCTCTCTCTGAAATGACCTGTGATTGGTCAAAGTCTCCCGTCACGGGCTAGATTTTTTAAAAGCCTGAAAACAGAGCCATGAGGAGGAGCAGAAGTCTAGTTATCTCTCAGAACACTTGAATTACAACATGCTGAAAGGTTATTATGGAATTTTTGCCCAATGATGCCAAAAATATACTGACTACTGCCACTTTAACTATGAACAATCATGCGATTAATTGCAATTAAATATTTTAATCGATTGACAGCCCTAATGCAAATATATGATAAATACAATCATTAAAAAAGCCCAGACACTGTCACACAGGAAAAAAAGAAAAAAAAGAAAGAAAGAAAAGTATTTTTAGAGGCCAGCGTTTGACTAGAAGAATTCAAATGACCATAAAATTCAAGTTAGAAAGAAAAGCAGAACAAACAGGCAGATTTAGAGAGTGTGTCTCTGGCACCAGCAGCAGTGATTTAATGTGCCAGAGTTGGAGTGCAAGAGTAGCCGTTATAGAAAACGAGCAAGTTCTGCTCTATTAAACATACATACACACAATCCAGTATGTGTGTGTCTGTCCTGACAGCAGAGGCCCTCATGGTGCTATACTCAGTTTACAGCAGCACTAACTGCACCAATGGAGCATGTCGTCCCGTATCTTTCTATCTATCTCTCAATCCACGTATCTCTCATTAATCTCACCTAGAAGTAGACTGGCTAATGGGCATCAGGAATCACAATTTACAAGATTCAGATTGAGCGTTTATTTTTTCAGATGACTGACATTCATCATTCGGCTCTCTGCACATCACTTTCTTCCTCTCTGATGTCTTATTTCCTAAGTTACTTTTACTGCCTTTTCTTTGTCTGTGGTCCTCTCTGACTATTTCACTCTAATCTATATTCCTAGAAGGGCTGGGACGATGCACCTATCTCCCGATTCGATACTTTGGTACTTGAGATATTATGATTTATTGGGAAGGGGACGTATCATGCTCATTTTCAGGTTCATGTTTGTATTTTGGGTTTCTATTAGAATATGTTTACATGCTTTGATGTTCAAAAAACTCATTATTTTTTCTCATATAGTCTGTCTGCATATACCTGTATTCATGCTCCGTCTGAAACGCTCCGTTTTAGTGCATTTCAACGGAAGTGCGTTGCTAGCAAACAGCTTTGGTCCATGTTTACTTCCTGTCAGCGATGTCATTCACATACACTGCAACGGGAAATAAACTGGGACACATCTAGTATGTTTACGTTTAAAACTGTGTAATGGTCTAAATATTGTACATTTGTGACATCACAAATGAACAGAAATCCTAACGGCTTGTTTCAAACACACAGTTTCTGAATACGGGCTGTGAGTATTTCTCCATGGATTGAGTGTTTTGATACTTTCACAGTATTTACATGTATATAGCACTAAAACCTGCTTTATGATGTAAAAGACATGAAAATCTCACTTTTTACAATATGGGATATTTAACACTAGACCATAGGAAAAAAGTTGAATCATACACTTCTAGGGACTTTTACTTTGGAAAATATCTAAATTTAAACAGTAAAGATTTTGGATTTTCAGCATGTATGTAGTCAAATATATAAGTCAGTCAGCCATTTTTTATAACATTTTCCAAAAATCAAAGAATAAAGACATTTCTCTGACAAATTAGTGGTATTTTCTTTTCAATTTATAAAGGACCGGATGTAGTCACGTGTATACTTCCGCTAACTTTGCCAAGTCCGTCGTTAGCTTTCCCCGTCAGCTCCGTTCTCTTTATACATCCATGATCAGCACGTTACCGCAATACGATAACATCTCCTGTCCATGACAGAGTTAGCATGCAGCTTTAGCATCTGCTTTTCCTGGCAATGTGTCTAACCCAACGTGTTTCCATACTTTACTGGATGTGTAGTGTTTACCACTTTGGATTTAAAATGTGAGGGTGCAGGTCGTATCCACGCAGACCCTCTGCCGTTTTCTGCTTTGTCGTTGCGTCTCGTTGCGGCCGACTGCGTTTTGTTTTGGTTGACGGATACGTAACGGATATGACGTCACGTTACACGCTACAACAATAAAAGCGGGAACTTCCTTCTACCTCCGCATAGACTCAAGTGAATCAAATATATCGTTCCCTGGCATGGCATTATAAAATCTATTTCAAAATTGTAAAGAAATAAATAAATAAATAAATCGATATACATAGCTAAACCGATTTTTCCCACCCCTAATTCTTAGTATCTGAATTAGGACTGCATCGGTGGTATGGGGGCACAGGGATGGATGGATGGATGGCTAGATAGATGGCTAGATAGATAGATAGATACAAATTAGCAAGAGAAAGTCACAATGACACAGTAGACTTTAAACAGATTTTCAGACAAACACTATTATCAAATTTATCCTCGATCTTTATTTAAGGACACAAGCACATCTTGCCTCACAAACTCTTATTCCATCCACCCCATAGATACGCTATCATCCATTTTTTAAAACCACCTCCATTCCCCTATTCCTTGGTCCCAACATCCGGATCCCCAAACCTCAAAATCATCCAGAGCCAATGGACTGGATCCCCACAGTATGTGTGAAGGTCATGTTTGGATTGGCCGGAAACCAGCTGAAGCCAGCCAACCGACACGCAAGAACAAAGTGCTTCTGTCTGCACCTCGAGTACTTAAATGCTGCAGAGTTACCACATGTCAATCAGAGAGATATAGAGAAAAAGAGAATGGTGAGAAATACAGAGCAGGAGAGAAAAGACAGGAAACCAAAACAAGCTTCTCTGTGAGTTATTTCACCAAGAAACTGAAAAACATATTATGTCCTTTTCTCTGATACAGAAACACAAATGTGTTGCAACATGAGGCGTATACATATATAAATACACAAATTATAAATACAGCTCTGGAAAAAATTAAGAGACCACTTCAAAATGATCAGTTTCTCTGGTTTTACTATTTATTGGTATGTGTTTGAGTAAAATTTAATTTTTTGTTATATTCTATAAACTACTGACAACATTTCTCCCAAATTTCAAATAAAAATATTGTCATTTAGAGCATTTATTTGCAGAAAATGACAACTGGTCAAAATAACAAAAAAGATGCAGTGTTTTCAGATCTGGAGTAATGCAAAGAAAACAAGTTCATATTAATTTTTAAACAACACAATACTAATGTTTTAACTTAGGAAGAGTTCAGAAATCAATATTTGGTGGAATAACCTTGATTTACAATCACAGCTTTCCTGCGTCTTGGCATGCTCTCCACCAGTCTTTCACACTGCTGTTGGGTGACTTTATGCCACTCCTGGTGCAAAAATTCAAGCAGCTCGGCTTTGTTTGATGGCTTGTGACCATCCATCTTCCTCTTCATCACATTCCAGAGGTTTTCAATGGGATTCAGGTCTGGAGATTTGGCTGGCCATGACAGGGTCCTGATCTGGTGGTCCTTCATCCACACCTTCACTGACCTGGCTGTGTGGCATGGAGCATTGTCCTGCTGGAAAAAACACTCTTCAGAGTT
>CAKALU010047864.1:0-15115 GCA_916700995.1 Hozukius guyotensis
TTCCAGCTCTCGGCGCTTGACATTTTTCTATGTCACCAGGTGGCAACCTCCAGGTCTGAAGAGTGAAGCTAATGCTGAAGTGCCTTAAACTTGCATTGTTTCTAATAGCCAGCAGGGGGCGACTCCTCTGGTTGCAAAAAGAAGTGTGATTGTATAGAAGTCTATGAGAAAAAGAGCCTACTTCTCACTTGATTTATAAACATTGTAAACATGAGTTTATGGTCTCAATCGCTAGTTTCAAGTCTTTTTCAATGCAGGGTATGCTTTAAGGCGTGGCTACCTTGTGATTGACAGGTCGCTAACCACAGCATTATCCGGTCTGGGAGTTGTCTGTGTTTTCGTCATAGAACTTTAACCCTTTCACAGAGTGTTTTCAGTTCATGAAAGTTAATTGTAGCACTATGGTCGACTAAAACTGTCTCATTCAGCGTTCGGTTGTACTTAGCTCCACCTCTTCGTGTCACTTCTGGTTGCATAAAAACAACATGGCGACGGCCAAAAACCAAGATGGCAATCGCCAAAATGCCGAACTTGAGGCTTCAAAACGGCAGTCCACAAACCAACGGGTGACATCACGGTGACTACGTCCATTTCTTATATACAGTCTTTGGATTTAATTAACAAATTTTGATCCATAACAAGAAAAAGTACTGAGGTTCACTACGCAGCCTCACACTCATGGCAAAAAACTACCTCACCAGATGTAGTTTGCTTTACAGGAAGTACCGAATTTATGTCTTGAAATTACATTTGAAAAAGTAGGGGTCGTTTTCAGACATTTACATATTCATAACAGTTCTCTGTGAATAGAGCAAGTACTGGTCCCTGAGCCTGACAGATAAAGAGAGAAAATAACTTGAAGACATTTTTGGACAAGCCACACAAATGTGGCATTTACGTTCTGCTTTATTGGAAGTAGTTCATGGTTCAGTTTTACGAGAGAAAAGGCTTCAAACTTTCCGAGCAGGACTAGTCTGACTCAGAAAAGTCAAAAAACAGCTGTTGGAAAAGGTGTTATTCTGTAATTAGGGTCATCTTATATTCAGGTAATTACAGTATTTTAATGTTGCAGCAGGCAAAAGCACACAAATAAAGGGTGTTTGTGTTTGTTAAAGCAACATGGGAGAATTAAGAGAAAATAATCCCAAGTAAACTTCTAAACAGTTTAAGATATGCAGGAAAAGAAAGTTAAAATTATGTTTGTGCGGCATTTATCAGTGAAGTTAACTTTTCCTTCCTCTGACAGCAGGTACACGAGACCCGACAGAGCAGCTCACTTCACCTCCATCTCAAATTTCATCCATCTCCCTCCACCCCTCTCTCACCTCCTCTACCCCCTGTGTGAGTTTTGTTATTACGCCCTGGCTTGATTTATTTATTCTGTCCATCACGGCCTTGCTCTTTTCCCCTCCATCCCTCCTCCTGCATAATATTTTCCATCTCATCACGGGATGCACCGCTGGACTTGTCGAATCTCTTGTCTGCCGAGGTGTGAGATGTATGATGGGAAGTCAGAGCCGTAATCCTCCCGGCCTCCTCTCTGCCCTTCACGTTTGACAAACAAAACCCTGCTCACATTCAGGAGCAGGCACATTTCACTTTTTTTGCCATCAACAGTATCATCGCTACCTCACTGTTAAGCCTAACAAACAACTGGAACTGCAACTAAAACTTTTTAAAATTTCAAACAGTCACTGATACAGTTTCAGTGTATCAATTAATTATTTCTGCAGTAAAATAACAGTGGCTGTGGTCGGCCTTCTTGTAAACGTTAATGTATCCTTTTGGGCATTTTCTATCACAGACACTTTGGATAATTATGGAGATCCTCCAGGAAGCATTATGGGCCCTATTCTATTTTCTATAAACACATTCCCTTATGATTTATCGCAATGTCAACTATCACCCTTATGCTGATGACACACAAGTGTATATCTCTGTTTCTCTAGACAACTCCAGTTCTTTGATAGCCAAAATTACAAATTCCTCTCTATCTGAACTGAAGTCATTGCTACATTATGTGCTCTCTATCTTCTGGCTGTTGATGTTTAGGGGTATTTCACAATCTTGATGTGTTTGCCTCATTTTTTAGTTTAAGATATGCCTTATTTATTTCTATGGTTTTGGCAAACTCTAAGGTACCATTTTTTAGGTTGTTTATACAATGAAGTCATATTATATGATTGTATTAGCATTGTATTCGTGATTTATTATGATTCTTTGCGGCATATCTTGTGTTATTTGTCTTATGTTGTTTATCTATGACACCATTGTTATCAATGCCATGTTGACCAGGACAGTGTTGAAAAAGATTTTTTTTTAATCTCAATAAGCTTTCATGGTAAAATAAAGATTAAAATAAAAATAAAAAAAAAACATTACAAACTGATTGTACTTTCTTTTTCAAAATAAGTTAAGTACTTGAAGCTTAAACAAACCTAAATATTAGGGCTGTCAATCGATTTAAATATTTAATCGCGTTTAATCGCATGATTGTCTATAGTTAATCACTATTAATTGCAAATTATTATTATTACATTATTTATCCATCCAAAGATAAGATAAAGACGTTAAAGAAATTAGTGACGTTAAAACGAATTTGTGTTGACGCATTATTATTGCGTTAACTTTGATAGCCCTAACAAATATACAAAAATGCTGCAACAACATGATTATAAGTTGAGAACCTAAAAGATAACATTAAACAATGATCCAGCCCTGTTATGATACTGTAACAGGAGTGTGATATTCCCCGACTTCTCCAGAGAAGTCATTAAATTGCCCTGACTAGAACACACCACTAAGAAGTCACAGTGGTCCAGACCTTTCACAACTCGTGGGAAATTCTGTTGAATTTTCTAAGACAGCCACTGTCTGAAGTGGAGTTGTTCATTACTAAGGGCACCGTCTCTGCTGCGTCTCCTTTCTTCTGGGGAGTTCAAACAAGGACACTGCAGTCGTGTGGAGCCCAGCTGAGCAGACTCGTCTCTCACCTGGGTTACACCACTTACTGTTCGCCTGCCAGCTCGACTCCACTGCTCTGTGCTTTCTTCCACCAACACATGGAGTGACTCTTCTTAAGCTTAAGCCTCTGCTTCTCAACTTAAAGAGGATCAAGAGATGAAAGCAGAGATACAGGACGGAGAAAGAGTGAAGAGAAGACAGAGAGAAGATGATAGAGTCAGAATGGGAATGAGGAAAATGGCAGCAACAATACAGAGACTGAAAGAAATTGAGATAAAGACGACGGCAAAAGAGAACATGAAAAGGAAAGAAAGCTTAGCTGCAGCATATGCTAATATCAGCTAATTTTAAATCTTAATGTTTAAACTAAGGGGATTATGCATGGAATGTCTCATCCATATGGGAGAAACGCTTCTGTTTTATAGATTAATGCATTCAACACACACTCTAACTCAATCTGAAGATGAAGGACATGAGGAAGCTTATATATATGTTCATATACTAGATATATGTGCATGATGTACTAGAGAATCAGGCTCATCAGTGGTTCTTATATTCCCCAAGAACAGCTTTTTTGCTTCACTTATTTAAAGGCTTGGTTGGTTCCACAGAACATAATTTCAGTGGTTTTTATAGGGACTTATTATTTAGTATAAAGTAGAGCTGTCAATCGATTAGACTATTTAAATCGTGATTAATCGCATGTTTGTCCATAGTTAATCGCATCAATCACAAATTGATCACATATTTTTTATCTGTTCAAAATGTACCTTAAAGGGAGATTTGTCAAGTATTTAATACTCTTATCAAATATGCTTGCTTTATGCAAATGTATGTATATATTTATTATTGGAAATCAATTAACAACACAAAACAATGACAAATATTGTCCGGAAATCTGTAAAGGGGAGACTCGTGGGTACCCATAGAACCCATTTTCATTCACATATCTTGAGGTCAGAGGTCAAGGGACCCCTTTGAATCGTCAACCCCTTATCCTCGCCAAAATTTTGCGCAAGTTTGGAGCGTTATTTAGCCTCCATAGGCTCCTTGGGTACCCTCACAGGTACTGCATTTAGCATAAAAAATAAGCTAAAATCATAACATGGCAAACTGCAGCCCAACAGGCAACAACAGCTGTCAGTGTGTCAGTGTGCTGACTTGACTATGACTTGCCCCAAACTGCATGTGATTATCATAAAGTGGGCATGTCTGTAAAGGGGAGACTCGTGGGTACCCAGAGAACCCATTTTCATTCACATATCTTGAGGTCAGAGGTCAAGGGACCCCTTTGAAAATGACCATACCAATTTTTCCTCGCCAAAATTTAGCGTAAGTTTGGAGCGTTATTTATCCTCCTTCACGACAAGCTAGTATGTCATGGTTGGTACCGATGGATTCTTTCCGTTTTCTAGTTTCATATGATGCCAGTATCTTCTCTTTAGATATAAAGATGAGCTATCCGCTAGAATCTAAACATTTATATTAGTAAACTTGATTAGATAATTGATGCCATTGAAACAAATTTGCATCATCGCGTTAACTTTGACAACCCTAGTAGAAAGTAGTTCCAATGAAACTGTCCACAGCAAATTCTGTAGATTATTATTGAGAAATCATTAAATCATTATACCAATGAGAGACAAATGCATTCGGGTGAATGGACCCTTTATCAAAAACTGCAGAATATCCTGTTAAGAAGCTGTAAAATAGACGACAGATTTCTCCTTCATGAACCTTTCCTACAATATAATATTTCTCCTTATCTACTTAAGAAGGTCATGCTTTATCATATACAGTATATCTAAAGAACCTGGTGTCCACATGTCCATGTGTGTATATCTATATATACAGTGTACTGTATGTGTTTGCATCGAAAGGAGATGGCCATGTGTGTCCTGCTGTTCGTCAGCAGGTGAAGTAAAAATAGTACAGGAACACAGTTTCCTCCTTCAGCTATGAATCATGCTCATGACAAGGACAACTGACAGCCTGCGGCAAGATGAAGACGTGTGTGTCTATGTCTGTGTGCGTGTGTGTGTGTGTGTGTGTGAGAGAGTCAAGTGAATGTGAAAATAAGCAGGACAGACATCATGTAGGGTAGATATGGAAGGAGGAGATAAGCTGCTCGAAACACACAAGCACACACCCTGTGCTCTCTCTGTTCACCATCTCCTCTGAGAGAGTCCAACCTTGAGCATGAGTCATCACCACAGTGGCTGCCCTTAAAGCACTTCTACTCTGCTGTTCCTTTCACAAGGAAACAGTCCTGCCGTCAGAGAGAAACACGTAAGAGTGTTTACCGGTTTCATTTGGCCCGTTTGCTCCAGTATGAACAATAGTACCGAACTGTATTAGCACTGCAGCTACTGAAGGGGGACGACTTCAGATGACTTGTTTTTTAAACTTAAAGGTACAGTGTGTAGGGTTGCAGATTGCAACCAACTGAGTTCCCCTCCTCTCACTCCTCCCTTTTCCAAGACTGCGGTAACGCGAGGCACCGAGTGCAAAACCGTTCTAACACCGTTCACCTCGCTCAGAGGCCATCATTACCATAATAACACTACTTTAGGAGCAACGGAAGTCAGATGGCTGGCGGTACCACGGTTTTGCACTCTGTGGCTCACGTTACCGCAGTTTCACAAGTTTGTCGGAGAACTACGGTGGCCTTCAGGTAACGTAAAAACACAAAGGGCTCTCTCTACAGTCGGTTTTTGGTTGGGCTACTGTGGAAAAATGGTGGAGCAACATGGCAGACTCTGTGAAGAGGACCCGCTCCCTATGTAGATATGAAGGGCTCATGCTAAGCTAACGGAAACACGGTTCTCTTAGTTTCAGGGTATTTTCGATTGAATTGTTGCACACATTTTATGTGAATTTAGAGTGCCTGTTTCCATCTTCTACCTTTATGTGAATATATTTTAGAGCATATGACAAGATGCTAGCCACTAGCATGCTGTAGACACTTAATCTTGTTGTATGATAACAGTACCTTTTGTGGAGGAATTCCCACTAAAAACTGAATTAGTCTACATGATGCGTAATCCCATTCATCCCAGTATCTCTGGGGGTATTGCTAATAGTGTCTTTTTTGATACTACATGTACCACTGGAGGTCACATCAAAGTTCAGACTTTTCGAACTTTCTGCCTTTAAAGATAATCATGATTTACAAACTTAACAACAGGACGACAGGACAACAGGACATTAAGGGCCCTAGTGCTGCAAAAACCTCAAAATCCTGTGAAAACACTCATTGCTGCAACAGACCAAAACAAAAATAGATCTCCAGCAACTATTTGTGCTAAATAAGCAAATAAACCCTAGAATAAAAGTCCAAATTTAGCTGAAGTTGAAGTGTTTTACAGGGAGGGTTGGGTCCTCAGTGAAATCTAGATTTAGGCTTTAATAAACAACATATACCACATGTTTTTCTCTGTTTCCTTGCCAATATTGGCCACTTTCTTTTTACTTATTCTCCTCTACACTCTCAGTTTGACTCATAAGGTCATAGATACTGGGACAATTATCAGACACTTTATCAGCATCACTTTATCTCCTGTCAACAGCAAACAACAACAACTGGACTAGGATTGGCTCGGCCCAATTTTGTGTCCGATTAGTTCTGATCCCAGGTCACAGGTGTATTCAGTGTTGCATCTCAGTCTGATATCGAAGGCCGACGAGCCGTTAAACTTGCCGTCTCCGTCATCGTCTCCGTCAGTCACGGCGGAGGAGACTCGGTGAGAGCGCAGTAATTATTCAACATGTTCTCATGTATATTTGAGAGGCAGCTGCGTCAGCCTGTTCCCCACGAAGCTCCGACACACCATGATGGACGATGAGGTCACCGAGGCTGAGGCCTGACGTCTGCAGACAGCAGGTGTACTTCACAAAGAACTTGCTGCACTGCACCCTGTATGTCTGAACATTGCTCAGTTTATTCCAGGCTTTGTTTATCCCTTTTTTTTGCATTAATGAACATCTTGCAGAGAACAGTTTGTCTCATGTTTCTGAGATGAAAGAAGTGTACGAGTTATAACGTATCCATACAACATATACACTTGTCCAAAAGCACCAAAAAGTTGAAAATAAAAACAATACCAACTTATCTATCCACTCTGCCTTGGTGTGGTAATGTATGTTATACATTTAAGAATATATAGAAAAAAAATTAAATAAACAAGAATATCTCCAAGAAATGCAAAGATATAACTTGCCTTATGCAGGACAAATAAAGTACATAAAGTACATCGCAAATGAGAATCCAGTTTATGCAATTTCACATACATATGCTGCATTATTTATGCAAAGAAGAAACAAGTAAAAAAAAAAAAAAAAGTATGATGAATAAATAAATACAAAAAACATTCATGAATGTATTATTATCTCAATTTGTCCTGTGTGACCAGATTTCATGATTCACATTGATCTTTTCATCAAGAAAAGAAAGTGAAAAGCAATATTTCACAAAATACTAAACTATTTCTTTAAAAGGATTTAAATACGGGATTGCTAAATACGACATTTCTATTGCCTCTCAACGGCTCTCAACATGGCAACGGCGTGCCGGCGACTCTCAGCAACCGGTGGTAACAACGCTAACAGTGCAAACAATGCCGTTAGTCGGGACGTCGTTATCAGCTGTATCCGCCGTATGAGAGCAATGCAGAGCAGCGGCCGTGAGCTAGCCAGTGGTGCACGGCCGGTCTGACTATGTCAACAAAAAAAGGAGAAGCTCAGATTTAAAACACACACAGAGGGAGAGTGACTTCATCCTCTGCCCAGGTAGACATTACTCCTTTATATCTTCACATAGGAAATAGTTGTTTGATGCTATAGTAATGCTCTGAATATCGTATAGAGCAGTGGCTCCCGACCTGGGGTACAGGCCCCCCTTGGGGGGCGCCAAAGATCACAGGGGGTGCGCCAGTATTTGTCTGCTCTGACGTTGTCAAAATTAGATTTGCACTTGTATAACTAAAATCCGACTTACTGGATAATTTATACAAAAGTCTGTATATAAAACTATTTAAAAAGATATTTTTTTTGTGCACAGTTGCAGAAAAGGTGAGGCTACACTAATATTATTAGTATTATACTATTTGTAGATTCTAGTGGTGGCTGTGATCCAAACATTTCCAATAACTTCAGAGCGTTGTAAAGTCCAAAAGTCAACATTTATTGAAAAAAAAAGATCGAAAGAAAGATAGATCATTTCCAAAAATCAAAAACATGTTTTTATCTAATGAAATATTCTGCTTTAATCTACATCTGTTGGCGTTTAGCTGACGAGTTATATTCATTGATGAAAGTTGATTTAATAAAAAACGATTTAATACACTGAATCATCTTATTCAAATTGAGGGTTTTGTTCAACGATTTGAAAATTTTGGATGATGACATCAGAAACTATGAGGAGGGGGGTTGAGGTAATAAAAAAAAAAAACACGGTTTAAAGCAACTGGTGCTCCCTCTCAGTCTCAGGACAGAAAGTTTACTGTCTGACAGTCAATGACAGAGGGTCAACAGATAAACAAGGCGAGAACGTTTTTTTATTCACCTGAATCTGTTTGTGATCTCCTTGTTTTCCCGCAAGTGTGTGTGCCTCCCTCCCTGCAGAGTCTCACTGTGTTTAATGATGTGCCTGAGCGCGGGCTGCAACAATACAGCAGCACTCCACTTTCATCTTCAGCCCTGTATTCCCCTTCCAGCAGAGTCTTTCATTTCTTTTTCCCCTACAAAACAAATGCTAATAATATGCTAATCTGATTGTGTGTGTTATTGCAAAGTTTCACCTCTTCAGTGAATGAAGCTGCTCCGTCAGAGAAAGAGACGTGAGCTCTCAAAGACACTCTGGACAAAAAGGATAATGTTTGTATGTGTCTATATTGAGTGTGTGTCCGTATACTGTACAGGTGCTGCCGAGCATTCAGGGCAACACACACCACTAAACCACCTGGTACTTGCAGGGGTTACCAGGCAACGCTTGGTTGTTAGTCTGCAAACACACGTGCCCTTAAAGTGTGTCGGAGAGAGGAAACAGGAGCGAGCGGACCCTGGTCCATTAGTCAAGAGGTAAACACCATCTGGACATCCACGAATGTTTTCCCCAACACACACACACTCCATGAGCTCCATTCATTTCGCTTAATAACACACACACTGGGCTACATTAACAACATAGGCGCTAACAACTCAAACACACAAAGAGAGAGACCGGGAGGACGTGTTCTGACCATTAACATCCTGGGTGGCAACGCACACTTTTTAATCCACAACACAGAGGGGAAATAAATTCTTAACACTAATCCTCTTCCAGGAGCCGCATTAAAGAGATTTTATAAGTGACATCATTTCAACTAGGGCCGGGTAATATATCAGTATTTACTGTTTAGCAACATGTAAGTACTGTTTATTCGGTCTGTAATATTGGAAGGAATCTGGCGATACGATACGATGTCCTATCGTATCTTGATACAGTGGTTACGATTCAATATACTGCGATACTGTAAGCAAGGCGATATATTACGATTTTTTAACTCTAATTTTAGGAAAACTGTCAGAGTGTAAAGAACACACCACCATATACATAAATTCAGAGTAAAAAAGTTAACTTTTTTATGCAATCAGAACGGTGGGATCTGCATTTGCATTTATCACAGTCCCTGTAACCTCCAACATCAGAGCACTACTTTGAGATGGAGCGCGAGCGTGCATGCAGAACAGCGCCCTTCGGTCTGCATGTGTGCCGCATTGCCGGTTGAGGATCGGAAAAAGATTCACTTTGGGGGCATTACGTGACCAGGCATTAGCAATCCACTTGACGAGGGCGGCTTCGGCCACAGGTGCTTTCCCCGTGGGCATTCGTTTTTTATTCAGAAAAAAATACTTTCCTTTTCCCGTCATAATATCAATGTGCACGCAGCATCAGCCTCAGGTATCCAGCCGGAAAGCAGACGGTCAGCGAGGCAAAGTATCAAGGGAGTTAAGTAAAAAAATAAACAAAAATTCAATTAACATTACGTCATTTTAAAATGTTTTTCCTCCACTCTAAGCAGACTACTTGATTGCTATAAGCAAATTATTTAAACAGCATTTGATCACTGTAAGCGGTTTCCACTATATATGTGTTTTTATGATTCTTACATGTCTTCCTTTATTTTGAAGGAAGCATTTTCAACAAAAACTGAACATCATGAGCTTAGTAAAGTTAGAATTTATGGCACAGCTGTTGCATTGGATTGCATTAGATTGTACAGGTGTGCCTAATAAGTGTATATGTAGACCTGACAAAGGTAAGGCTGACCCAAATGCTTCGAAGCTTTGACAGTTGCCATGGTAATCAACCTCCAAATCAGTACTTGAATGTTTTTTTTTATATATATAGAAGTATGTAATAATAATGTATAAATCCCAGAATAGCCCATGAAATAAGGAATAATCCCACAACATTATTCATTATTCATATTCAATATCAATTATTCCGAGTTATTCTCAGAGGGATATCACAGTTTGTTATGCGTAAAAGAGCTTCAAATACCTTCAAATATTTTTCACCAAAGCTTGAAAGCCTAAAAAATGGTATTAGGGACAGCCCTAGAAAAAATAATTGTTTTTCTCCATACCGTCTAATCAATACTATCAACATGTAATAATCACCACAAAGCAAGCAGCCTGGAAAGAAGTGAACTTTCTTTGTAAAAAGCATGACAAATAGAGTAAAATTAGGTTTCTAAAAATGCGACAGCAAAATAATGAGGCAAAAACAGATCCTATAGAAATCACCCTCTACAAATATAATACTGTATTTCATAAAATAGGACACAGACGGTAAGAAGAAAAGCAGAAGAGAGGAAAAGAGATGAGCCAGAGGGGCTCAGGTGTTCTTCCTAAACCCTAATGTAAGTCAATTCAAACCATGAGATGGAGCTTTAAGCCTGGTAATATGAAAACTCTGACAGCCGTGACCCTGAGGAACAACACTGGACTGAATCACGATGTGCATGAACTGCTGTTTACTAAGAAACTGAGGGAGAGTGGATGGATCAGGGACAGAGAGAAACAGTATACAGCGGAGAGGAGAGAGGCTGCCGAGAAAGCGGAAAAAAGTAATAAACTCGCCCTCGAGAAATATAATAAACCTGTGATTGTTTGCTCAACTAGAATAACTCGGCAGATGACATTTTCCGTTTTAAAGCTATGCGACCGTTTTCTGCTGGCTGCGTCGACCGATCGAGTCACAAAGAGGTCATTCCAATGAGCCAAAATAAACGACAAATACCTTTCATTCTATCTTAATGGATTTCTGTCCAACATATTCTCACCACAGATGGTGTTCCTTTAAACCAGCCCGACCACAGAGACTATGAAAAACATGTATTTACAGACGTTATGTCCCGAGTCTGTTGACATCTGCTAAACATGTAACTCATCTTCAGAGTTGATGAGCTGTTCAGGCAGGAAGAAAACATAAACACACCCACGGTAAACACGAGGAACACTCGAGATGTTCGACACGAGAGTGTGAATGTATGTGAGAGAAATGATAACAGTGATCAAGTCACAAGTTGACCTTATCATACATACACAGTACACACAGTCAACGAAGCATACAACAGTTACTGTATGAGACAAAGCTACTGGTTATGTTCTTCACATTAAACACTGACGCCATCTGCTGGTGGCTTTCCACTGCAGTCTGGGTTTAAACAGGTTCTCAAGGAGTATTGTTTTACTTCTCATCCTAACCTGATCCTCTATATATCATTCTCAAGGCCATTTCAAGTTATATTTATTGCCATATAATGTATTATTATTTTTGTAATATATTCTTTTATGTAGTAATACGATGCACAGTCTCTGTGTGACTGCACTTTCTATTGCACTTTAACAAACACAATTAGAAACTTAATGCTAGAATATGTTAATGTATTTTCCGTTTGTTTTGTTCCACGTGTAGCACAGATGGAATGCAATTTCATTCCCCTATAAACAAAGTATTGTTTATGATATGTATATGTATATTAATCTCAATCAGGCCAGAGTAGGTGAAGTTCAGACTGGGCTCTTATTTAGCCTAGCCGTGTTCCCTCTGCTTCATCAAATTGGGTTTTGCTAAAGTTTGCACCCTTTATTTACAGGCTCATAGCGTACTTTATTTTACTCATATTTTGGTATTTTCAGGATACCTTTAGGCTACTCAGAATTGCCATCAATTGGCATACGTATAATACAATACAACATGTTCCAGGACAGTTTAGAAATAAGATAAAAAGCAGTTTGATGCGTGTATCTGTAAATGATTAGCCATTAATAACATTTGTTGGTGGGAAGAAAATACTACATGACTACTTCGATAAACTAAGTCATTCAGAGAGTAAAAATCAGCCTCTCAAGTGTGAGGATCTGCTTGGTTTCCTCCCTTCGTGTCACTGAAAAACCTTTTGCATTTTTTAAATGTTAGTTAACAATTAAAAGAGTTGCCATTGTGACGAGTATCTGACATGTTTTTTTTATATTTGATATTCATTAGTTGCAACTCCTACAAGCAGCTGCAGAGAGCATCTTAAATACAAATCTACTCTGTAAATACCTATTGTATTCAAAGAAAGAAAGTGGTATCCTTACAACTTCTAAGTAATACATATGGAGCTTTAAAAATATATATGTTTAGTTTTGTGTATCAGAATATTGAAAGGTGAAATATTACAGCAGGCCACATTCCTCAGTAATCCCCTCTACAACCAGCAGGGGTCAGAGTAGAGCTTACACAGTCACACACACTGCAAAGCAGCATCCATCTAGACTCCAGCCATATGGGGTCAGCTCAGCACTGTTTGACCTATTACCCTCACAAGCGAGCAAACACACGCACACACATATACAAAAGTACACACTACACACACACACATTGTCCTTTCTGCTCCATTTCTTCCTCTCAGCACGGAGCAAACAAGTGTTTCCGACTGTGGATGTTAAGTGCATGTGTGTGTGTGTGGCTGTAAAAAGACTGAGTCATGCTGTGTCTGCCTCCCTGCATTCAGCTGGCAGAGTTCCAGCCCAACAGACAAGATCCATACGGAGCCAGACTGACTCACTGTGAGTCTGCAAATATCAGACGACCTGGCTGCATTAAATACTCTTTTACAGGATTTTTCTCAAATCATGCAGAGAAGTTTCAGTGGTAAGGAGGAACATGCAGGGAAAATTAATATATCCATGATGCAATCAAGCCATGTCAATCATTTGCCTGGTGATGACCCAACAGGGTCGGGGACTATGCCTGTTTTAGTCCATTAAAGGTTTGGAAGCTATAATCTACTTGTTTCTACTGGTGAAATTGTGGAAAATTTCACCCTAGCATTTGAGAAAAATGTGTCTTCAAGTCTGAACCTGAGAGTGAATAACTTCTATGAGGATTATGAGGAGTTTTTGCAGTCTGTATGTGTGTTGTGTTTGAGCACTGACCAGTCCGGTGAGTGACGGAGCAGACTGTCCCAAGGTTTGACTCCTCATACGGACCAGGTTGTTCACCTCTCCTCCTCCTGTACACGTTCCCCCGGTGGCCCCGTGCCCTCCAGAGGGCCCCTGCCAGGCCAGATGACTCACCCCGGCGTGCAGACTGCTGGACAGAGGCAGCAGCTGCTTACCTGTGAAAGGGAAAGACTCATCTCAAACCCAACCAACCTGCTTTTCAGCTACACTTGGAAACACTCTTGCTTTTTTAGAATCCCCTGTGGACCTGTCTGTGTCTCACTACAATTTAGTGATTCATAGATATTATTGGTCTACGCCCTGAATAACTGGATGAGATTCTCTTCTTGGCTCAAACTCAATGAAAAGATCACATTAATCATCCATAAAGCAGCTGTCCATTTCCTAAACCCCAAAGACAAAAGAAACACAAAGAACGAACCAGTCCTTGTGACAAACTAAAATACAACCGAGCATACATTTCTGAGCTGCGGTTTCACATCGGATTAATATTCTCACATGATCTCTGTTTGGTGAAACATGGCAGTTAATCTGTGGTAGAATTTTCACTTTGCTACAGATTATGGACGTGGCAGATCAGCGCCGGATTAAGAACCCAAGAGATCACGAAACACAGGATGACCTCTGGTAACACTGGCCACACAGCTAAACTCAGACTGGGTAGGGTCGCGTTTACATATCGTACTGTAAAATGTTTTAAAATCCCAACTGAGTCAGAGTCAGAGGACATCTTGATTTGAGAAGCGTTTATGTGATTATACTAAGAACATAGGTGTGTGTGTGTGTGTGTGTGTGTGTGTGTGTGTGTGTGTGTGTTACCGGTCATGGCCATGCTGCTGCGTCGTGCCCAGCTCTCATCCTGGCTCAGCTGACGGTGCAGTTTGGATTTGGTGGCAGCGGTCGCTGCGGGCGACAGGTCGGGGTTACTCAGCTTCCTGAAGAGGAGAGGAGGGGGAGCCGCAAACTCCTTCTGGAAAGATGAAGAGGAAGGAGAGAGAAAAGAACAAGAAGACTCATTAGACTTTGGTATTCTGTGTCACTTGCACACCAATACCAACAACTGTCAAATAGTCAAATAGGTGGCAGAGGGTCAGAGATGTCGTGCAGGTGAACTGATAAGTCTTCCTTCATACATGTTTTCATGCTGCACAGCTCCCGAGGTCAAAAGTTGGCTAATTCTAATAAAATATATGGATAAATGCTTTTTGGAGAGGTCACCAAACAGATAGGGAGGACACGATACCAGAAATTTAGTTGTCAATTCCATAACCGATAACATATGCTCCTTTATTACCGTTTACAAACTGGTGTTTTTTAGGAAGTTAAACAGATCATAATTCCCTCTCTATTATCTATTTTATATTGCTGTGGAAAACTATTCAAACAACTGCATTTATTCAAGTTTCTCGCCAAAAACTACATTTTACGAGTATACACTTGAACACACCATGATAACGTCCGAATTTACCCTCGCCTAAAACTATTTTTTTACTGAATAGAGCCTGAACGCATAATAATGTTGGTACCTCCAGTGTTGAAATCAGCAGGATGAGAGCTAGTCTCATCCTGCCGATTTCAACATGGATTTGTTGTTCGCAATGTTGCATTATCAGGGAAAAAATAGGGTCCGTCCCCTGGAGGCGTCGATAGTGAG
>CAKALU010047864.1:15135-53861 GCA_916700995.1 Hozukius guyotensis
GAAATCGGCAGGATGAGAGCTAGTTAACGTTACCTGTTAGCAACCGGTTAGCAGCACAGTCCTGCACAGAGCTAACAGCTAACGTTAATTAGCTCTCATCCTGCCGACTTCAACATGGATTTGTTGATCGCAATGTTGCATTATCAGGGCAAAAATAGGGTGCGTCCCCTTGAGGCGTCGATAGTGAGTTTACTGCGTCCAAAACACATTTTCTATCATTCCCGGGACGACGGGACGGCATTAATCTCGAGCTCTGACGGTAGAAAAACAGGGAACTGTCACGTTTTCAGAACCGTACCGAAGTATCGGTTCTCGTGACATCCCTTCTACTCGCCTACGCCTACGCCAAAAAAACACAATAATTCTGCAGCAAGGGACAAGGTTGATGGAATCCAACACTAACCCATTTTTTTTAATTTACTTTAGATACATCAAATTAAAATAAAAACACACAAAACACCTTCTTGTTGCTATGGTTCAATTTTCATAATTGTTTTCTACTTGTTACCAACACATTTTTGTATATTTTGACTCTGGAATGTACTGTACATCCTAAACCTGGTTTCAAGTAAAGACGAAAAACTCCCTGGAGCTGCAGTCAGACAGTGTGGGGTCCCAGTGAGAGAGCGGGCTGAGAGCCAAAAAAAAGTCATAAAACACGACGCTAACCACTCGCTGACACCACATCTCCCTCTCGCACAGCCACAACACACAAACACACCTGTTTTTCTCAGTATATGCAGCCTTAACAGGAGCAGTTAGGAGCTTAAGAGGCACTCAGCGGGGCGATGCCGCCCGGCTCTCTGTCATTAACCGACACTTTCCGCCACCAAACAGCTGCAGAGCGAGCCGAGAGTCGGATTTATAATTCAGTTTGTCAGCGTAATAAAGGAAAAGTTCCTCTGGACTTCTTCGACATCCCCGAGCGACACTCCAGAGAAAACGCAGTACAGCCAACACACACACACACACACACACATGCTGAACGTCTGTGTGTGGGATTCAGGTTGAAATGATTTTGGAAACATCTGCTGTTGCCATGGAAACAAGGCCTGCCTGGGCTCCTCTCTCTTGTGGGTGGACCAGCCCTTGACGACACTTTTCCAGAAACATCTGGACGGCCCACGTTAACACACACACACACACTCAGCTCACAGATGACTGCACGTATGGAAGAGCTTTAGTGAAAAGCTTCCGTTACTCTTCGCCAATAAAACCTGAACCAACTGCTCCCTCAAAATGACTAAAACACATTGATAAACACACACACACACACACAGTGTAATCATGCGCAACCTGTATTCATTAACTCAGGCTGTAGTAAGCGATCTGCAACAGGCCGTCAGTGAACATTAACATTCTTTTGCATCACATTAACATATGAAACTAATAGACACGTGTTGCTTCACATCATGGCGGAGCAGCTCCTCATCTTCAGCTGTAGGAGCCAGTGCAAGGCCAGTATTCAGTGAGGATAGGAGTGGACAATATGGATAAAACCCTTTATAATGTATTGCTCTATCCTGCAATATCTAAAAATGTTCAGGAAAATCAGTTAATACTCTTTATGGATGAAAGACGGACAGGAGAGTGTGTTTTGCTTAATCCTTCAAATTAAATACCTGACAATCGCTTCATTACATTGACACAGAAATCGTGTAAAAATCCAATATTGCCAGACGGCCATAAGTCCTGCTCATTATGTGCAACAGCGTCTGCAATGATCTGATACAACAATAGATATTAAAAGGATAGATCATGGATTTTTCCAGTGGCCACTCCCTGTATTCTGTATTGCAACAAAACAATTCCCCTGTGGCCCAAAAAGCATTTTCCCCTTAGACCACCACTGTAAAAGAGACATCTTTAAAACTGGGAGAAACACTACTGAGCATATTCAGTGGGCTGCATACCCAGAAAGTAAACCTGGAAACTAGAAAACTTTTTGCGCCGGGCAAACAATTCTCATAGGAATGAATAAGCGCCATCTTGGGGTCCGGTATGCAGTTCTTATTATACATCCATGGGATAGATACCTCACTATACAGTGTCCAAAGCCCCAGAATTCCATTACATCTGGGTTCAATTTGGGGTTCAGTGTCTAAAGAGACGCCCAGACAATACTATTTATATTAACTACAGGCTTCACTCAGTGCTATATTTTCAAAATACTATAGTGACAAAATACAACAATACAGCCTGAAAGGTTGATCTATTTAATATCCAATATTAAATGAAGCTACTGAACACTTCCCAAAAAAGCCTTCCAACAGAAGACAACTTAAAAGAAGTATTCAGTTTAAATAACTGTATACAGTTAAAACTATAATCACAATATTAGTAAGAATATCTTCCAATAATATATATCACAATATGGCAAATGTGTGCCAAATAACAATAAAATAATATGTCTTGTTCAAAACAGACAAAACTCTATATATACATATACCAAAAAAAGGATAATTTTTGACAAGTTTTGATGCTTTTCTAGCAGTTTGATTAGTTCTAGATAAGGGGATTGTTAAGATGGAGAGCTGTCAGTCTTAACTGCAGTCTGGATGAACTTTAAACCTCCACTAGACACAATCGAGGTAAACAATGGCTTTTCATTGATGTGCTGCTATGTTGTCAGGGATCATGAAGCAGAGATGCTGTACAATAAACAGTATTGATCGAGTTAGTGGGGTCTTACTGAGGCTTTATCTATAAATATAAGATAACACCCACCGCTGTCTCATTTCAACATGTCACCAGAGCGGAGAAGGCTTTTCTACCTGTCTAACAGAACACTGATTGTTGTGTGTTATTGCATTATTGTTGATTGACAGCTTCAGTTGCTACAACCTGAGTCTGTGCAGCTGATGATGGTATGTCTCTGGGGGAAGGAAGCTCAATGTAATGCATGCTGAGAGCTGCAGCACGCTGAATACATTTGAATCTATTGTCACAGCCCGTTAGTCCGTTAGTCTGCTGCAGCTCCTTTTTTAACCAGCAGGTGGCAGACTGACAGTAATCTGCTGAGGGAGTGTGTGATTATTACAAGCAATCTGCTGATCTGAGCTTCTTGTACATACTGAAAATGAAATGTACCAACATGGAAAGCAAGCTAAGAGGTCAGTGTGTGCATGTGTGACCGCACAGACACAGTCAACTTTACAAGATTTTTGCCATCAAACACAAACTGCACAACTGGAAATATAAAAGCAGAGACGTGGCCTTGTGAACACGCAGATTCAAATGCAAACATCTCCCAGGTCTACAAAGGCAGATAAGAAGACAGACACATTATCTACAGCTGTAATGTGTGTGTTCAGGGAGTCATCAGTACCTGTCCCACCAGCAGAGGAGGAACCTGCAAACATACCCGCCTGTCTGGCACGCTGAACATCAAAGTCTACAACATAAACTTCACAGAGCTAATAGGGGTACTGTTTGCAAAGGGACATGACGGGGGACATAACAGGGGGGTGTTTTATTCACACGATTGGCACCAATTAAGGTCATTTGTAATGGATTGGTATCGGCTATATAAAAGGCCTGATCCTTTTACTTGTATCCCACAGTGCTCCACATACACCAGCGCCATTGAAACACTGACGCTGTTTCGTAACACACAACAATATGTCACAATACCGTGAATCCTAATTTAGGCAATAAAATGACATACAGCTTGTGTAAACTAGTAAAGTGAACATTCACACTTTGGTTTAAAAAGCTGCTGCTCGGCTCACTGAGAATTATTGTTTGATGAGCTGCTGTAAGACTTAAAATACTTTTTTCTGCATACGTGCGCTGGTGCATGTAACTTTTAAAATTACCTGCACCAAAAAAAAATAATAAGAATAATTCTACTGCACAATTTGGTATATTTGTCTTTCTTTCTCGGCACTTCCGTCAAAACCGTCTTGACTGAAAGAAATCCAACGCCAACAGCAGAAACATTTTTATTTTTGTTTTTGTGACAGTTCAAATATGAGGAAATTGTCAATGTGTTATGATGTAATTTGAGCTGACTTTCCCTTTAATTTTCTAAAAAACTGTAGAGTAAAATAACTTCAAATTTTACATGATCATAGTCAGGGTCATCCTGAACAGGATAACATTTAAAATGTCATCAAACCTCTGAAGGAAAACATTTGTTCATTTAGTTTATGAGAGTTTAAAAATTTAAAAAATGACATTTTCAATGTGTAACAATATCACTTGAGCAGACTTTCCCTGTACAGTGAAGTACTACAGTGAAAGTACTTCAAATTGTATATACAGGTAGTCATAGGAACATTTTGAGCAAGAATCCATTGCGCTTCTCAGTGGGCCTGTCCTCGACCAATGAAATTCTTAGTCGACTAACACTCATAAGATTTTGTCAACTAATCGATTAATTGATTTAATGAAAAGATCTGAAAAACTGAGTTTCTCCACAAAGAATCACACAAAAGCACCACTTTAAATCTTGTGTTTACCAGAGATGTGCTCATAAGTTTCTTGGAAATAAATCATTAAGCATAAAAAAAAGCATAAAAATCAACTAAAGAAGTCGACTAAGACCAAAACGAGCGATTAGTTGACTAATCAGCTAAGAGGAGGTAGTCCTACTTCTCAGCAAAGTGGGTGTTGGTGATGGGTGTTGATTTCACTTGGCAGAATTTATCAGCTGTAGCCAATTAGCATTCATTTTGTGTGATAGTTGGCATTTCCATCTCTGGCTGTCTGATTTTTTAATGTTCCCACAGACTCGTATGAAAATGAGAACCCTGCAAAAGGACGAATAACAAGGAACTGCAGACTCATAATCCAGCTTTCGTTGGCAGCTAGTAGTGACAGTATGCTCTTTCCACACCCTGTGTAGTGGGTATTTAGTGTTGTACTACAGTACAACGACATATTACAGCAGTGTGGTCAAGTGCTACAGACCACACTCAGCTGTGATACTGTGTATAGTCAGTGGTTTACCTTCCAACCAACAGAGTTCCTCTTTTAATAGGCATTTGATGGCCAGTGTGCCTTACTGCACTGGTAGCGTGCATTAAAAAGCCTTTACTGACGTGGCTATGTGATTAAAAACAGGACAAACACATATTGACGACACACCTTGAGGTCTTTCTCAAGGTCAAAGCTGTTGTAAGGTCAATTAGTAGTAATTTCATTCAACTAAACAAACTGATCAGACCTGTATTTGCCTCTTTGAGAGCAGTGATTGTTTTGGCTGGACCGCAGAGGGCAAACGCAAAAGTCTGTCACTGAGTGACTGAGTGATGAAGTTACACGATTGGTCGGCCGAGTGTCAAAATGAAAAGGCGGGAGCAGTCCTTTGTTTACGTTTTCAGGGGGGCGTGTCAGCGGTTCCACTCACCGGCGCGAGTGCGCTGTCGGCGCATTTCCATCAGATCCGGTGACAGGGGGCACTCCACAGTCTAAAAGGAGGGTTAGTCACCCTCCATACAGCAGACCAGGAGGCAACCGCCTGGCTCGAGGACTTTGCACTCGTTAAATAAATAAACATGGGGCATCTCAACGCTTTCTATTCGTTTCCTATGGTAAGCAGGAGAAGCAGTCGCCCAGTGCATGGTGGGCAGTGTCTGTATTTGCATAAAGTTGAAAAATCACAACTTTATACAAATGAACCCATCCAGCGTGACGCGTCCAGCTCACGAAACTTGGACCAAGCTGTCAAACTAGGCGATGTAGTTCTAAAATGAAACGAGATTCAGCAGTGGCATAGCCTATTTCTCGCTTTCATAAATAGATTTTGGTGGATTGTTTAGACAGAAAAACAGAAAGTTTACAAGCAGGCCACCATGTCGTTTCCTGTTTGAAACGGCAAGCAGAAAACCAGGGACCAATCAGGTGCATTCAACGATAGGGTACGTCACCACTTGAACGGCCAGTTGAGTGCAGTAGCGCGTCCCCTAGTGTCCTCGCCGGACCTGGTGGACATGTACCATACACGGTCCAGCCATATACTCTGCTTTGACCAAGTCTTGTTTGCAACTGAGGTTTTAAAGGTCAGAAAAGAGTAGGATATTAAGTACAGTTCTAAACAGCAGAGTTTAGTGGTAAAATAAGAAAAACATCTGAGGCACTGGAGTGAAATAATCCAGCATCTTTTGCACAAATGCTCAGCAGGGAATAATAGCAAATCAGTTTGTGATCCAACTTGCCTTTGGTACAAAATTAGATCAGGCTACATCATCCTTCTCAAAGGGATGTGTTACCGAGTGATTTGAAATCGTAACAAAAACAACTCTCAATTAACCGAAGAACTGCCAAAACATGTGATTAATGGACAGAAAGGCATGTAAACATACAACACCGAGAGGGAAGTAAAACCAGGATTTCATAATCATCTTCTCCTTTCCCCCGTTCTCTCTTCCTCCCCCGGCTTCCCTCTGGACTCGTGTTCCTGCTGCATCACATTTGGGCCCACGTTTGTCTTTTGTCATGTCCCTGCGGGGAGCAGCGCCGCACTTTAATGTAACATGTGCATCTACAATCTGTCACATCTGTCACCTCACAGGGCTGGAAAAAAAACAAGCTCCCAGCTGAGGTTCTCTTTCACAAAAGAATACAAAGACGATGCAGTTAATGGTTTGGTGCATCGCGTAGGTTGGAATAAGTTGAATTCTACCAGCGACTGTACAGATAGACAGTTGTGCTCGTCAGCAAAGCAGCTCGCGCATAGTCTTACAATTTCCTTGCAGCTTAGGCCCACACAGCAAAAAAAAAAAACTCAATCAATCTTGTATATTGTTTTCCTGGCAGCGAAAGAAGCCAGTCGATCCAAAAACGTGATTTAAAAATTCTCTCTTGGCTCCAGAGTGAGTTGGCTGTTGATTCAACAATGAGCTGACCGCTGAAGAAGTGCTGCAAAATGACCCCAATGGCTTGCAAGTGAATTTTAATGTAAACGCACAGCGCGGGGAGATAGATGGGTAGACATTACACAGCAAAGTGCAGCGTGCAGAATGAAGGATTAAACAGCCGGCTTGTTGTTTTTGTTAGCTGGTTTAGGGAGGAAACAGCCACAAGCGCCGTTGTTTTTCACAAACCCTCAGTGTGTGTGTGTATGTGTGTGTGTGTGTGTGTGTATGTGTGTGTGTGTGTGTGCGTGTGTGTGTGTGCGTGTGTGTGTGTGCGTGTGTGTGTGTGTGTGTGTAGGCTGACCACCAGCGAAGAACTAGAGTGTTGCCTCAGCAGCAGAGCAGACCACAGTGGAAGGCACATTTTCAACATTCAGCACTTTTTTTTTTTTTCCATTTTTCTCTTCAGTTTGGCTCAGTGGATTACAACATTCAGAGCTGTCATTTCCACCAGATGACCCTGTTTCCTGTAAACATGCCACAATATATGCATCGACTGTTATCACGCCATTAAATAGGCGTTATCAGCCGCTATAAGCCTCATATTTGAATGTCATTAGGGGCCTACTAAGCCTGTTGTATTATGTACTATGTTTAAAACGAAACTTAAAAGCAACACGTTCTAACATGTAAAACTGAATGAAACGTTATGTTTTGAAAAAAACACTTAATCAATTAAGTTTATGGGAAATATTGTGTTTTGTCTTAAAATAACTATGTTTCAAAAGTAAAAGCAAAACTCAATGCTTGTGAACACAAAGACAGAACTCTGGGTTCGCCCCCCAACCTCCACTCCATATGGAGTTTCATGCCGTCTATACTACAGCGCCTGACTTCCGCTTGTGCTCCTGTCATAATTACTACGGTCGCTAGAGGTTGCTGTCGTCTTCTTTTATACTTTCCTTTGGTGATCGGCCATTTGAATAGATGATAAAAACCTACTAGTGGGTGTAGCAGGGCCCTATTGACCCAAATCTATGGGGCTTATAACCAACGATAACGCACATTTAATGGCCTGTTAACAGTCTAATCGGCTGATATACTGATGTGTGGAGAAAGGTGAAGAATCAGTTTAAAGTTGAGTGCACACACAGTTTTCTTGTGAGGGATTATTACCAACATTTCAGCTGCGCTCACTTTCAGTTTGACCTCCTCCTGTCAAAGTTAACGCAGATATACATACATTTGCATAAAGCGAGCATATTTGTCCACTCCCGTGTTGATAAGAGTATTAAATACTTGACAAATCTCCCTTTAAGGTTAATTTTGAACAGCTAGCAAATGTGTAATTTGCAATTAATCACGATTAACTATGTAATCGATTGACAGCCCTAGTTTAAATATGCAAATGAGGCATTATTATGTAATGCTAACTTTTGGTGAAATTAGGAGAAATTTACAGACACAAATAGAAAAAGTGTAGTGAAATAAACAGCTAAATGTGTATTTTGATGTTTTCTTTCCACTAGTCTGAAAATGAATCTAAAAAATAACCAGTGCATGAAAAACAGTGTTTTTGCTGGGGTGTCTACCCGTAATTTTCCATCACTACAGCTCATAACTGATCTCTCATTCCCCAGGGATGATTGGATTTGGGCTCTATATGGTATGTATGTGTCAAATGTAATTTGCACTTTGGTGACAGCAGCTTCTCCTCTGGTAATCATCATCACTTGTTCCTTCAGGGCCATACAGCTGTGTGCGATGTCTCAGTCAGCACACTAAAGGCACATTACGTAAACACTGTTTACCTCAGTGTGTCTCTCTCGTCAGCCTCTCGTGTGTCTCGACTCTACGCTAAAGAAAAAGCAGTCCGTACAAATGATGTCTACAGAGATCCATGTTGGTGATACAGGCCAGCCTCTGCTGCTGTTTGGCCTCCAGCTACTGAGCTGGCTGCTGTTTGCTGTCAGACAGCACATTCACAGTACAGCCTGTACCTTCTGCTTCATCACTCCACCCCTGCACATTCAAAGGCAAAGAGCCAAACCTGCGTGAGCACACAAAATGGGGAGCAATCGAAATTCATCACCTGTCGGTGCAGATGCAACCTGAATATTCATTAACAGCTTTTATCAAGTTGAAGTGAGCTAAACAGCTTCGCTTTGCTAAAATCCAGCCTAAAACATTTTGACTCAGGAACGGTCAGCTTTTGGTTCTTAACAAATTTTGATCTTTGGTGCTACATATTTCACATTTCCATAGACAGTTTACAATCAGTACCATCACTTTTCCATCAGTACCAAAAAATGTATTAAAATAACAAACAGAAATTGAACAATTTTGATAATTGACTGATTATCTAAGTCATTTATCAAACAAAAACTGCTCAACATTCAGTGATTCCAGCATCACAGGCGCCATCTGGTCAGACAAAACCAGCGAGCCTGATGACGCCAAATGAAACACATTTGCTCCAGTACTTGCAAAAACACTAAAATAAATGGAACACACATTTTTGTGTTGAGCAAACCCCAAAATAAAAAAGCTATTTCAAGACATCACTCTGGGAAAACTCTGCAGTATTTTACACAACTTTCTGACATTTCACAGGCCAAATGATTTACCAATCCATCAAACCGATCTTTACATGGTGTCATGTCATCTCTCATAAACACACAACCCTGTTATTTCCCATGTAGAGAAACAAAAGTGTCTGGGCATCGTTTGAAATTTTGTGATACCAGTGCTAGTCCAATACCTGAGTTTTTCATTCATCTAAAGAAGTCAACGTTCTCAAATGTTAAAAAAAAAATGTCTAAACACAAGCAGCTGTAAAGGAACTCTGCCTACATACATAAAAACTAGGGCTGTGAAAGTTAATGCAATAATAACGCGTTAACGCAAATTTGTTTTACGCAATCTATCTTTCTGAGGTAGCGGGCTCAGTTTTAAAGCTAGAGAAGCTACTGGTGTCATATGAAACTAGAAAACCTGAGGAATCCATTGGTACCAACCATGTCATACTAGCTGTTGCAAAGGAGGTGGAGGAGGATTTTGTTGAGGAAAAACTGGCATGGCCATTTTCAAAGGGGTCCCGTGACCTCTGACCTCAAGATACGTGAATGGTACCCACAAGTCTCCCCTTTATAACCACATACAGTTTTGGGCAGGTCATAGTCAAGTCAGTACACTGACAGCTGTTGTTGCCTGTTGGGCTTGAGTTTGCCATGTTATGATTTGAGCATATTGTTTATGCTAAATGCAGTACCTGTGAAGGTTTCTGGACAATATTTGTCATTGTTTTGTGTTGTAACTTGATTTCCGATAATAAAAATATACATACATTTTCATAAAGCAAGCATATATGCCCACTCCCATGTTGATAAGAGTATTAAATACTTGACAAATCTCCCTTTAAGGTACATTTTGAACAGATTAAAAATGTTGATTAATCATGGACAATCATGCAATTGATCGCGATTAAATATTTTAATCGACTGACAGCCCTACTTTCAACACTTGACAGATGTCAATAATACTCCGTGTTACCCATGCCTAGAACAAATGATTGAGGGAAGTCAAAGGTGCTCATGGGCAATGAAGACACGTGAGGCAGACTGAACCCGACCCTGCTGGTTTTGGAGTTGAGTGTGTATTGCTGCTGCTGCTGGAGGCGAACAGGTTAACAGTCTGCCTCGTGTTGCCGCCAGGCGAACTGAGAGAATTCAGCCTGTTACATCATGAGATTAACCACATGTGTGTCCGAGCAGGATTACATTGCATCACCTCTGCTTCCTGTCTGTCAGTGAGGGTACGCCGGACTTGAGTGCTGTGTCAGAGCTCAGTGAGTGTGTGTGTGTGTGTTGTGTGTGTGTGTGTGCGTGCGTGCGTGCGTGCGTGCGTGCGTGCGTGCGTGCGTGTGAATAAATGGCTGGTAATCAGAGCTGATACACATGCTGATTTGTTCCAGCTGTGTTCCGAGCTGGAACAAGGTACTTAGGGAAAAAAAGGGAGGGAGGAATATGAAAAATGGAAGGAAAGGAAGCAAAGTAGTCTGACAGATGGATTGAATGGTGGAGGGAGATGCAGGGAATGTGAGCGTGAAGTGAGCCAGGACAAAATGCTGCCTATCCTCAGCTGTGGTTTGTGGAAAACTGTTTGTCCACACACAAAAAGCAACAACAAAAGCCAAAAAAATTCCAAGAAACAATCCCCCGCATACCACCAGGGAGAATAACATGATTTAATAAGCTAAAATGCCACAATCAAAAGACTTATTGTGTGGTAAAAATTTGCTTTCAGGTCCTGACATGAAAGAGAACTGTGAGAAATGTTGTTTTGATATTTGTGTTTTCATAAAACAACCTAAATTGTGTCCATCTAAAGAAAGAAAGCTCCAAAATGCAGTTGGCTCCTGGCATTACTAACATGATGCCGAGCGTATCTGCTCAAATATAAGCAACTAGTTCTTCTTAATGGCTTTTTAAGTGAACTAAATGTTCCTTCGAGTACATAGAAATGATCTTAGCACACACATAGTTTTGTTTAGGAACGTTAGAGAAGTAAGGCACACCGCTTCCTCACGCTGCGCCCAGTTCTACAATAAAAACTGTTACAGATTTCAGATGATAGATAGATTATAGATTATTCTTTTTTTTCTTTGGATCTGGAACCAGGACTGGAGGCGAATTCATGGTTTCTGTGTTCAGGTCGCTCCCGGTGAGATCGGTATCTGTGCAAAGGAACAGCGCGTCATGGTTAATCAGTAACAGCGCAGCATCCCTTCTGCCTCTCTGTGCTGTTGTTAACGGCAACCGTACCAACACAGTAACGATTAAGATATCACAGCCTCGGAATTGACTGCAGGTTCGTTTTTTTTTTAAAGACCTTGAAGCAAAGCGAACGACCTCACCACACAGACCCTTCACGCCATGAACTACGCCCACACCTCGGAGAGCATGAACTCACTTGGCTTGCAGGTCTGTTCTTTTCAGAAACAGTCAGACAGAAGCAGACAGAGAGAGAGGTGAAGACAGTGGAGCCATTCATTCATTCATTGGACACAGTGTACAGTCCAGCCCACCAGTGTATCAGCAAAGTGTGAACCACAAAGGTCAGGAACAAAACGTGCACAGATCATTAGGAACACTTCCACATTCCGCTTTAACCTCTTCCACTTCCACTTCTTGAGGGCGTCGGCGCCCTCGGCCGACTTTACTTTCTTTCAGAGGCTGTAGCAAGATCAATTTTAGAGCTAGAGTAAAGTTATCATACGAAACTAGAAAAACTAAGGAATCCATTGGTACCAACGATGTCATGCTAGCATGTCGGATAGGAGGCAAAATAACGCTTCGAAGTAAATTTTGGCAAGAGAAACAGGCATGGCAATTTTCCCTTGACCTCTGACCTCAAGATATGTGAATGAAAATGGGTTCTATGGGTACCCACGAGTCTCCCTTTTACAGACATGCCCACTTTATGATAATCACATGCAGTTTTTCGACAAGTCATAGTCAAGTCAGCTGTTGTTGCCTGTTGGGCTTGAGTTTGCCATGTTATGATTTGAGCATATTTTTATGCTAAATGCAGTACCTGTGAGGGTTTTGCATGCAGTATTAATGTGTTATTTTTGCCTATTCTAAAAATGGTGTATTTGAATATTTCTGCATACTGGGGTCCCTAAACAGTCTTGGAATTGCATAAATTGTGTATCACTGTAAAGCTGAGACTCTTGTGGATCCAATGAGCCCAATTGTATTCATGTGTGATGATGTCAGTCCCCATAGTAGCCATTTCATTGTGGTGAGTCCATTTTTTGTTTTTAAACTTGACCTCACTGTATAAAATGACCTGTGGTGACCTCTAGGATAATCACAGCCTCATGAAACTTTACAGCCACAAACTACAGACCTAGGACATTCAGAAGATGAATGGCTTTGTTTCAAATACACATTGATGTTACAGTACCTCCATCTTCTTCAACTACAGAAAAAACATTCAGGACCTAATGACACTCCACTCCACTAGGAAGGCCCCTCTATCACCATAGTGACAGATAAAAACACTACAGTGTACCGGTGAATCAAAATCATAGGGCTAAATTAAAAAACAAACACACACATGAATGCCATTTTAGATAGGAGGCAGCAATGAAATGCCATCATGTACTGTGTTTTCAATCAGGATGAGTTACTGGTGCTCCATTAATTATGTCTTCTTCAATATATTTACATAAAGGGAGTTTATGAAAACACGTAATAATTGTATTTTACATAAATGTTTTAACAATTAAATGAAAAAAATACTTTGTAGCTCCCCTCCCCTCTTTTCCATTTAATGTATCTAAACCTATGGAATGAGAAACTACCTTATTACAGCTGAACGGAAGGACGGTGAGACAAGAGAGCAGGAGAGGAGGTCAACTCTGGGCCTAATTAACATCAAGGTTAAGCTTTTATCAGTGTTTAATTAGGGAAGCATCTAATTAAAGTACTCTAACAAGGTCGGTGTGTTTCTATGTTAGTGTGCATTTTGTATAAAAAAGGATAAACATGCAAAATATGGCCTTGAAGATATCCCTGGAGTTTCGGGGGTTGCTATGGCTTTAAAGAAATCCTCTGGATTTTTTTCCCCCTTTTCCCTTTATTGTTAGGGTTTTTAATCACAGATTTCTAAAACTCAGGTTAAATTTATAGTCTTACAAGTCCAGCCAAATATCCCACAAACTCAGTTTGCACAAGATTATAGCTTAAAAAACTATACCAATCAATAAATCCTGACCAATTTGCAAACTATGATAAGTGCTTAAATGATGGCGTCAAATCTCTCTGATTTAATAAAAAGAAAATAAGATCCTAAAACTGTATGTCCTGTTTCTGAATTTTCATAAATGTGTTTGGCTGGATAGTAACGGAGAAATCTAGCTTTTCCAGAACAGCTGCCTGGCTTTTCTTCTATTTGAAAAATTGAAACGACTGCCCGAACAAATACCTAAAGAGCCGTGCCAGTTTCACAGTGATTTGTGAGGTGTTAAAATGTCAGCAGATGCAGCTAAATCTTGCTGTGTGTCCTTTCTGTATGTTTAGTGGATTTACTGCAGCTAGTCTATATCTGTGCTCTGCAGAGATCACATCATGGCAGGTAGCCAGGTCATCTTTAAAGTCTAAGCCACAGGTTAAATGTCAGCAGGCATGCATGCTGCTGAGGAGCACTCAACCACCTCCAAGGGTCTCTGGCCTTTACTGTGAGTCCTCCAGCTTCAGTAACAACTATACAACTACAATAAAAAGCCACTGGTTAACAAGTTAAGTGCAGAGATCCACCCACAGTCAGCCCACACCAAGGCAAGGCTGGCAGAGATAAGAGACCTTCTGAGGAGACTCCTCAGCCGCTGGGGTCAACATGAGGTCATGTCTGCCCTCCCAACACACAGCGTGATCAGGGGAGGGGAGGGTGAGGTCAAAAAGAGGAAGAAAAAGAGGCCACAGAGCCAGAGCCAGAGTCTACTTGTTTTGTCAGACGGTCAGTTTTGGCTGCAAAATGCCAACCTCGAACTTTCCGTACCCACAACCTTTCAAAACCATGTCCAGTTGGTTTCTGTTATCGGACTACATCTTGTTATGAAGCCCATAATGAGGAGCTATGAGAGGACTGGGTTGCTCAGCCCACATGTTTGTGTCCTCCACCGCTGTTTCCAACAATGCTGTGGCAAAATGTTAAGTGCTGGAAAGGTCAACACATGCTGGTTTAGAACGCCCGAAGAATGGTGTCACCACATCAGTTTTGTTGATTTTCTACTGCTGCCTCTGAGGCTTTTGTGGCTTTAAATCTTTTTGCCTTTCACTTTTTAGCCTGAGACCATCAATTTCATTGACTGTAATATCAACTGTTACTGGCATATTTTATCAGCTGTAGCTAATTAATGTGAAGGACAAACGTAACGTTTGTTTAGTGACATATCTACTGTTTCTGTACTATCTAGGCTCACATAAAGCTAGTATATTTCTGTGGTTCAGAAAGACCAACACATCTGGCCGACTGTGTCACATCATTTGCCGCTATATGAACATACTTGAATACATTAGAAACATGATTCTTCAAGCTCAACTAGATGTCTTGTAGGGGTGGGAATCACCAGAGGCATCATGATACGATATTATCATAATACTTAAGTCACGGTCTTATTATGATTTTAAACATTTTTGGATATGCTGAGTATTGTGATAAGATATATTGCGATTTATTACCTTTTTTCAAATGCAAATTATGCAGTTTGTCAACATCTGTTTTATCTAATAAGATACAGTTTTCACTCTGTTCATCTCAGAGTTTTCATTCACATATCTTGAGGTCAGAGGTCGAGGGACCCCTTTGGGGCCAGTTTTTCCTCGCCAAAATTTAGCGTTGTTCCTGACAAGCTAGCGTGACGTGGTTGGTACCAATCGATTTCGCAGGTTTTCTAGTTTCATATGATATCATATAGTATTTTCACTCTTTAAAACTGAGCCCGCTACAACCTCTGAAAGACAATAGCGGCTGGGCCCGCCATCAGATTGTTAAGAGGTTAATAGTTTATAAATAATAAAATAATTATAAAAGGTATATACTTGACGTCCATGTATCGACACAATATTGCCACGGAGAATATCGCGATACTATGCAGTATCGATTTTTTCCCCCCACCCCTAATAAGAATCATGTTGATGAGACACTCCTTAGTGCTGTTACTGAAAAAAATAGATATACATTTTTTCTTTCTCTTTTTTCAGTTTGGGATGAACATCTTAAGAGTTTTTTTTTTTTTTATTACTTTCCATAATATTTTGAGTGATGTCGGCAGAAATTATAATGCTATATTTGACGAAAAAATGTGTCAATGTGGTTCAAAGGGATACATGTTCTGAATCACAACTTTCAGGATTCTGACCTATGAAGCAGCCCCGCCCTGTCAGTGTATGAAGCTAATATTAGCTCAAGCAGCTAGAGAGTAGAGCTGTCAACACAACACTGTCATTTAGTCATTATAAGTAAGACAGCAGCTGCTATCTGGTAGATGAAGGTAAGAACAGGAAGGTGGAGTGAAAAAAAACTCAGAGAAACTTGCACATTACACCAGTGTTAGAAAACTACTGACAGCAAAAAATCCGGACAGAGACAAATAAAGACAAACAACAGGAGGAAAAACAAAAGAGACCGAGGAATGATAGATGAGGTGTGTGTTAAAATGAGGTCAGACTTAGCAGGTGACCTCCAGTCTGTCTGCTTTAACGCCCCCTCTCCCAGTGTGAGTTGACCTTCACTAGCCAGCACAGTCCCACCGGGGGACAAGAGGTAAATAAACCACTGCTGCCTGATCCACAGTCCAGACCACAAACACGGTTGCTGTGGATCTCTTCATTAAAAAGGTTTGGAAGCAGCCGCAGCGTCGGCTACAGTGAGAAGAGACTGAAATGAGGAGTGGAAATGTTACGGGAGGGAGGTTTCTTTGTGAACAGTGGGTCGCATTCAGAAAATGTCACGCTGTAAAATGTCACAGCTCCCTCCTCATCCTCGTACTCTTCGTTCTGTCTGCACTCAGCAAATTGTCTGTGCCAGCCAGGATGAGCTAAAGGCCCACAAAGGTTGGATTTTTCCAAAAAAAAAAAGAAACGACGCAGGCCAGAGTTGGTTTAGATGAATATTTATATTTTAGCTGGAAAAAAGCCGATCTGTCTTTTTAGTTTGTTTGAAGAATTTAAACCATCTTGCAGGGAGAGGATCAAAGATGGAGATCTGAAATAAACTGAGAGGGATTAGGTGGATTGTGAATGTAATGAAACTGTTCCTTGTTGGCTCACAGATAAGCATGAGCTGATCAGCACGCCTCGGGAGCCGAATGGTTACAGCGCATGCCACGTAAGCGCAACTCCTCTGGTTCGGTTCCAGCGGCGGCACCTTTGTTTGCATGTCATAACCTCTCTCTCTCTCCATTTCCAGACTGCCTCTATACTTTCATCTGTCCAATAAATGCAAAAAAAAGCTGGAAAAAAAAGTTAATCCCTAATTCAGAGAGAATTCACAAAGTAGACTTGGAACATTTATTGATCAATTCTTAAAATCCTAATATTGTGTTTTTTTCTCAGTGAGTATATACATACAGTACATTTGCACTAAATGTCATGCGGAGCAGCCGGTATGGTTTTATTTTCCTTGGTTACATGTTTTGGTCCACAATTTGATAACAGGAAACTATATTCAACTTATCCAATAATTTGCACTTCACGCAATTTTATGTTCAAAAGAAATGTGGAACAAATAGATAAATTCCCAGACGCACTTACAATATTGGTGTTAATCTGTCATTGGGAGAGGGGTCGTAATTGAATCTTTAGGAATCAATGTGAATTAAATCAAATAGAAATGAATAGACGTGCATCCGAGCTTTCAAAATTAAAATTGAAACAAATCGGGACACAAATGCCAATGTACAGCTCTAGTGCGGACTATAGCCAATCGAAACTACGATAATATATATAAAAAAAATATATTCTACAAAATGTCGAAAAATTCTAAAAACTGCTGACCCCAATTTCTCAAACCTCAAGGTGACATTTGCATTTTTACAATTTTAAAACGTCGTAAAATTTGGAAACACCAGGTACAAGAAAGAAAATTAATTTATTATACGTTGCGTTTTGGTGTTTTAGTTATATATTAGGCTTCAAAATCCACCAGTTACTCATGAATAAATGATGGCAAGAACACTTAAATAGCCTAACACAAAGCACACACACACACTACATCCATTAGCATTTAGACCAGCCTTTGCAAGGCAGTGAGAATAATAAAGAGGGCTGAGGAGTTAAATGGCTTTTCATATAGCTACTCTGCCATAGTGATGAAGCTCATTAAATGTCTGGCTTTGACCCAACTGCACAAAGAGGATGAGGAAATGAGTGTGTAATGCTCTGTGTGTAGACTGAGTGTGTGTAGAGTGTGTGTGTGTGTCTGCAGCAGTTCTTTCCCTGAGGGACAGAGTGACTCAGCTAAGCTAGAGATACAGTTTTAATGTGCAGACACCTGGTCAGGGTGACACTCACTGCCAGAGGAAATTATGTCTGGAATTTGCTTAAAATTGTAAAATACGGGCGACCCGATAGCCGAGTGGTTAGGGCGCATACCACATGGGCGCAAATGTCCTGAGCAGCGAGTCCCCGGTTTGATTCCCGCCTAGCTGGACCGTTCGCTGCATGTCATTCCCGTGCTCTCTACTCTCTTTCCCTACATGTCCTGTCTCTCTCTATTATCAATATCAGATAAAGACATAAAATGTCCAAGAAATTATCCTTAAGAAAAAAATTGTAAAATACTGTTGCTAAGGTATGAGTTGAATGAATTGATTTTGCTGCAGGCCCTAAAAGTACTATCAGTACTTACAAAAAATACTTGGCAGGTGATTGGATGTACTACCTGTCAATCAAACTCGGCCTGTCGGACTCAGGAGATAAATCCTTCAGTGTCGTACTTTGCTCTTCTTCCAATGAAGAAATACTCTCCAGTTCAATTAACTATGGACAATCCTGCGATTAATCGTGATTAAATATTTTAAATCGATTGACAGCCCTAAGAAGAATGCTTCTTTAAGCCTGTACGCTTGAAAACAAATCAGTCCTGAATGTCCACACGGAGAGAAGCGTGAGAAATGATCATCATTTCATCAACAGCACACACTTTGAGACAGTCTCTCCTCAAACACATTCATGATGCTGCACTTGTTTGTACAGACAAACAGTGGTATACACCCACATGCAGTTTTTTCTGGAGGGAACCACTTTAAAGAAGAAGATTTGTGTTTCATGTTTTGTCTCTCTCCAGCTCTTCCCACCAGTCAACACTGGGTTGTGTGGGCATCATCAAGGGACTTAACAAACAAAGACCACCTTGCCTGGAAACATTAGCCTGGCTGGCCATCACAAAAGCCTCCGTGTGCCAGACACCTTCCCCCCCCTCAGCAGCTCCTTGTTTAGGGGTTGGGGAACCAGCAAATTGGATTTTCACAGCTCCTCTCTGCTTTGCATAAACTCCGTGCACGTCCTATTCATGATGTAATTTGTCTGCTCGGGATTTCAAAGACACACAACTGGGGCAGAGGGTGCTTTAATGGCCCGGAGCCGTGTCCTCGTTAGGGCTTTTCTGCAGCACATAAAAGGAGGATTTTACAGGAAGCGTGGAAGACGATGAATACAGTTCATAGTTTATTCATACATTCAAAAAGGCAGAATTGTTGTTCGATTGTCCCACTGTGACATTTCTTATAATGGCAGTATCAAAGCTAGGCAACCTAGAAATTACAGCCTTGGAAAATGTTTTGGCTTGTTGTTGCTTCTTTAATCACTATTTGTATATAAACGACAACCGAACAATTCAAAGAGCTCCTTCACTCACAAAATGTAGTTAGGAAGCAGTCGTAGTCAATTTAATTAATTACAAGTTAACTTCACTTAGACTGCAAGTACAAATTAAGGTTTGAGCCCCAGTAGACCTGTGCATTAAAACGGTGGTGGGTGGGAAGACGATACAAGCTGGCAAACTTTCCTCAACTTGCGGCCATTATTTATTTATATTGTACTTTGCTATTATTATCTAATGAGAGATGAGGACAAGGATTTTACTTTTTATTAAATGAGACTGTCTATCGATCTCCTTCGCTGCGTTTCAGTGCTTGGGACAGCGTCAAACAAACACACACACACACAAACACACACACACACACACACACACACACACACACACCCTCTAAACACAGAACAGACAGTGCTATCCATCTGAGAATAACCCATAATAATGTTGATACATAATGAATAATGTGGGATTACTATTCCTTATTTTAGGTCCTATTTGGGAGATTTGGGGTAATGCATTTAAAAAAAATAATAAAACAATGCATTTGAATTCTGATTTCTACATCGATTGTCATAGCAACAGTCAAAGCTTCCAAGCGTTTGGGTCGGCCTTTATATATATATATATACAGTATATGCATTCAGGACTTCTTTTCTTTTTTAAAGTGGTTCCCTCTGAAAAAATAACTACGTAATTTTTTACTTCTCGATAGTGATGAATTCAGAGAATTCAGTTTTACACTAGAAAAACACTAGACAACCTCTAAATGTACTTTATTAATGTTACTGAAGCTTTAAAGTTTTGTTAAGTCTGATTTGCATTCAATTTAAAATACATTTGTTAATTAAATTTGGGGCCAATTACTACAACTGCACTGTAATTGCACTTGAAGTACGTCGTAATCTTATTGTTCTAATGCATTTCTTTTCTGTACTTAAAGCACTTTGAACTGCCTTTGAGTCTGAAAGGGTCTGGACAAATAAACTTGCCTTTCAATGATAACCATTTTACTTCTATCCTTGTAAATTTAGTATAATTTATTGGTCATGAGATTCCAGTGTGTCTACATTTATATTCAGTGACGTGTTGGCAGCTTGACGAGCGGAACTGAAGAAGCTGGATGCGAAATGCATCATTTGATCCAAATAAAACAACTTTTTTTTTGCAGAAATACATAATAACCTCTAGAGACCTGGTGTGCTGTGAGATGTGAACTTCCAGAACAGAAACAACATGGACTTTTGGCAGCAGAGCAAGTCAGAGCCGTGGAAACAGGAGAGAAGGCCTTTAAAAATGTCAGAAAGGTACGCAGAGAATGCTGCAGCCTGGAAGAGAGCGAGCAGCCCATTCAGAGCCCGTTTCCAGCCCGTTAACTCAGGTTTTTATTTTGCCAGGACTCTTGAGGATTACACAGCGTTATATCTGGCAACATAGAGCTTCTGGATTCAAAACCAAGTCAGAGAGGAGGGGAGGTGGATGTTCTTTACATTAAATCATGAGCGTTAAACTTCATCTCCCACCTAAATCAGAACAGATGATCCCGTATCCGTACTTGTTGAGGTGCACCTGAACCTGAACCGTCTCACAAGGACAAGAAAAAGGTGACGTATGCACGATGAGATCAACGAAGCATTCCACATGTTTTCATCATCATCATCATCATCTTCAGAAACTTATGCAAGAGTTCTGGCTTTGGGTCTAATGACAAGGGGCCTCTCACGCTACTCGGAGGAACAACAATCAAGTGCTTTCATAAAAAGCTCCGCTCCTGCATCCAACCGACCGCCGGAATGGAATCCATCTTCATAATTCGCAGTGGCAAGCCATTACTTTTCCAAAGCACAGTCAGTCTCTCTCTCGGGCTACGTAATACAAAACTAGCGTGCTGCATTATTCCCAGAGGGGTCCTGCTGCGCTGACTGCCAGGATAAATGTGTGGTTTGGCCACTGGGTTAGCGCGGTTAACCGAGCGTTCTCTGTTTTCAGTCTTGGCTCGGGCTGTCTGTCAGAGATCAGTGAACATGGAGAGTAATGGAGTGTTTTAGAAGGTCTCCATGTTGGTCCTGAAGTGACGGGACCCTCAAGCTTTCCCACTTCCTCACCTCCTGGGTCCTAGTTAGAGGTCAAAGAGGGTCAGTAGAGGTATTTTAAGTTATGTAAAACAAGCCCTGCATGAGCGAGCATTAAGATAATATCCTGATTAAACTTTAGTTTATACTTTTATGTTATTTTACTAGAAATTGGTTTACCTATTAATTCTGGTCCAATTAAGTTTTACATTTACTGTTTTAGGGCTCCATTTTAACGCTTTGTGTAAAGCTCCTGTAACATTGTTTATCAAAGAAGGTGCTCTACAAATAAAGATTATTGTAATAAAACCTTTTGTATTAAGGCCTTTACCCACTGGGGGCGTGACGAATAAACAACACGAACATGTGAAATACTTACCTACAAATATTATATGTCTAGGGCTTTTATTGTGAAAGGTGAGAGTGGAAGGAGTAGATCTGGTCTGAATGTATTGAGAGACGGACTAACACATTGGTGATTTCTAGGTCCGTCAATCGATTAAAATATTTAATCGTGATTAATCGCGTGATTATCCATAGTTAATCAGAATTAATCGCAAATTAATCACACATTTTTATCTGTTATCTGTTAAGTATGTAATACTCTTATCAACATGGGAGTGGACAAATATGTTTGCTTTATACAAATATATGTATATATTTATTGTTGGAGATCAATTAACAACACAAAACAATGACAAATATTGTCCAGAAACTCTCACAGGTACTGCATTTAGCATGAAAAATATTCTAAAATCATAACATGGCAAACTGAAGCCCAACAGGCAACAACAGCTGTCAGTGTGTCAGTGTGCTGACTAGACTATGACTTGCCCCAAACTGCATGTGATTATCATAAAGTGGGCATGTCTGTAAAGGGGAGACTCGTGGGTACCCATAGAACCCATTTTCATTCACATATCTTGAAGTCAGAGGTCAAGGGACCCCTTTGAAAATGGCCATGCCATTTTTTCCTCCCCAAAATTTAGTTTGGAGCATTTTGTATCCTCCTTCAAGCTAGTATGACATGGTTGGTACCAATGGATTCCTTAGTGTTTTAGATGTATATGATGCCATTATCTTCACTCTAGCTTCAAAACTGAGCCCGCTACAACCTAAAAATCGCAAGTTGCGTTAATGTGTTACAGAAATTAGTGGCGTTAAAATGTATTTGTGTTAACATCGCCTTAACTTTGACAGCCCTAGTTCGTTCATGAGATTTCATGACAATACGACAAATATACAGAGAAAAATCCAAGCTTTATCCTTTTAGAGGATGTGGTAGGATGTGGATGAGGAAATACTGATACTTCCCATGCATTATGCAACACAGTCATTTTAATAGTCTCTATCGCCTGAGGACAAAGCACAGCTAAACAGAACTCATTGTCTGTGTAAACCAAATGTCATCATATTGACTCATTATTGAAGACGGGGGTTAATTTAAATTCCCTTGTTGTTTTTCAATCTGGTCAATGCATGAAATCCTACTTGTTAAACTCAACACGACATCCAGATATCCCTTAAGTCAAAACACACTTTTTTATAAAACAATGTGGTCTACCATTTTAAAATCAATCACAGCCTGCAGCGAGAAAAAAAGGTGCCTATTGCAACACACACACACACACACAGAGTTTGGCTGTAGGTGATCAGCCAGCCCAAACAGCTCTGCTATGACTCAGGATAAACAGACGGAAAAAAAGAGAGAGGGAAGGAAGGAGAAAAGAAGGGATGGTGAGGAGGAGGAGGAGGAGGAGGTTGGTAAGAAGCGAGCCAACAAGACGATGGAGGGCTAAGCCAGAACACAAACATTGAGGTTATTAGCATAAACTGTAACAGTGTCAGCAAAGTGTGTGGAACAGTCTGAAAACATAAACACACGCCAACATCCACAGACACACAAACACATTATAGACATTTGGTACAAATTCCTAGACTGCTTTGATTAAGGAATGATAAAAACTGTTATGATCCCTAAGGGAACATTCATAATGAAACTATTTTGCATCAGTAGCCTAATTATGTTCTGGAAGACACGTAACGCAGCTGCAATATGTTCACTGCCAACGTGTTTTAGTTGGATATTCCTTCACCATACGTACGTGACAACACACTGAAACCATTTGAAGGTTGGAGAAAGACACTGTGGCTGTATGAGACACACGGAGCCCGGTAAAAAACAGATTCCATGGTTTTCCCATGGTTTTCCCGTGGAAATTGTTTAGCCGAGGTGGTAAGCCACCCACATCCTGAGGGATCCCATCTCGTGATCTATTTAGTTAGGAGATGAAAGCCTAAACAAAAGCCACACTCTTTAAATATCAGGCATACTTTTGTTCTTTTCCCCTTAAGTTTCATTCGTAGGGCTGGGCGATTAATCAAGTATTATTTTCCGTGACGAATTTGGCTTCCAACGATTATGAAAAACAAGATAATTGAGACAAAACGATTATTGTGTCGCATTACATTTCGCAATGATGCTCTTTCCCTTACAGCAGTGCGCTTTCGCTTCACGCATTTCCTCCGTGGTGCACCGCAACCCCCTCTATGGTAGGTCGGCTTGGAAAGGCCTCGCCGCTTCCCGGACTTCCATGGACTTGGTGCTCACTGTGCCAAGGGGACGGGGCTCCGGGCGAGACTGTCAACCGGGGCGGACTGTCCTCAGCGAGCGGTCTGCAGCGTTTTCAGCAACCCGTCTTGAAACACGGACCCAGTCTCGTTTTCCGTGCTTTGTGGGTGTGACTTTTTTGTCGTGACACCGTTCATATCTACAGTAAACAACCAACCAATGTGTTTATGATTAAATTGTTTACTAGTTTTTCATAGATCTAGCCTCTTACTTTTGCTCTCAAAGTGCACCAGATTGATGCATTTAACTTTAAAATATATTTTATTTTTCTAAATCCATGATTTTTCCAAATCAACGAGTGATCGTGTTAAATATTGGTGATCTCAATATTGACCAAAATAATCGTGATTATGATTTTTTGCCATAATCCAGCAGCCCTAAAAGTGTATTAAGTTTTTTTTCTCACGTTGGTGGAGGTGGTCCTCATTTCTGATATAAAACACTGCGGGAAAACTGTATGTAATATAAATTGGTGATTTATTCTCATTCAAATCAATTCATTTGTGTTTGATTGTCCATGGTCTGATCACTGTTTGCACTATTTTGCACTGTATTAGGCTAAATAGTTTTATATGTGCACTTAACTAATAGCGATCAAAGCTGGACAAGACTGCAGAAATAACTGCCAATGTAGCATCACAACGGTATAAAAGAGTGCCAAAGGGACAAACGATATTAATATGAAGGAATGGATTTACTGGCACCTAAATAGCACGGCTGCTAGCAATCGGTTTCTTCTGTCAGCTTCAGTTTCTGTTGTGACAGTCACTTTAATCTGCTTCCAGAACACAAACTAATAATTTATGTACACGAGCTGAAGGAAACAATTATCCCAACACCTGCAGGGCCTCTGGAGGGACAGGATGCACACTGTGTCCTCTGGTGTCAATGCTTATTAGCCCATCTACCAACCTGACATCCACAAACTCCTCACTGCATATAGGCTGACCTGCTGCTTCCTTCATTGGCTTTGCCACTGAATATGATAAAAAAATGTCCAATAAACATTGCGCAGCACGACACTTCCTCCAAAACAGGATGTCCTGATCATGTTTATCTGGTCCAAAACAGTCTTTTAATATTGAGTATCTGCTGGTACAGAGTCTGATCCAATATTTATATTGCCCTGTACAATACAGCTGCAGACACACACACACCCACACACAGACAGGAGGGTAATGTCATTACATGTCTGCTCTGCAGTACAATACCACCTGAGCAGCAGCAGCAGCAGCACTGCCAAGACCTGCACCTGAGTCCTGGGACGGACTCCAACACTGTGTGCTGCTCTTGTGTGTACGTGTGTGTGTGTGTGTGTGTTTGTGTGTAGAAGGGGGAAGGGATGCGTGTGTGTGAGCCCATTGTTTCATGTGTGTGTGCTCATGTACGTGTGTGGCAGGAAGAGAAAGCACACTGCACCAGTTTTTGAGCTCAGACGCTCACTTTACTGAAGTTACTAGATCTCGTTACTTCTACGTACAAGTTCATTCTCAGCTCGCAGCCTGTTTGATATGATGAACACACTTTTTATGACATCATTCCAGTAAATCGATAAAGTAATATTGCACTGTGCAGTTTTTTTTATGCTATGGCACTCATAAATGTTTACAATCAGCCTGCCTCCCTGCAGCACAAACAGGAGATGTAAAGGGCAACACACACTGGTGGCGTATAACATGTGTTACACCAGCCTCTGTTGTTTTGTTTTTTGGATACGGAACGGATATGACGTCACGTTACTCAGACTACAACAATAAAAGCGGTAACTTCCTTCTACCTCTGCATAGACTCAAATGAAGCAAATATATTGACTCTGGCATTAAAAATCGATTTCAAAAATCGTAAAGAAAAAAAAGAAGAAATTGCGATACATAAGTGAATTGGGGTTTTTTCCCACCCCTACAGGACACGCCACAGTCTTACTTACAAGCATCAGTGCATGTCACCACTCAAAAAACGATTACATAACAAATCAATACATAAAATCATTTGTACTTGAAAATGGTCTCCAGAAAGGATGAATCTGAAAAACACCAGCCTCTCTTTCTGGTGTGGACCTGGACCAGGAAAACTATTCAAGTTTACGAGTTATGTGTCAGTAAAGCTAAGACGCCAGTCTTCTCTAACCGGCTCTGTGATCACTCAGTCAATATACTGTAGCTGACAACACAGGTGTCATCATGTATAATTATTCGGTTAGACCACAGTGATTTGATTGACGACTCAGTAAAGCAGTGCAGTGATTACTGTTCGGCTGGATGACAGGTAGCTTTTATGAGCTGCAATCAAACATCACAGAGGCAGTATTTTATATTTGTAGACAACCGAGGGAAGGAGGGGACAGAACAGATGTTTTAACCAGCTGAGACTGAGCACAGTAACTTAACACACGGTGGCTGTGATGCACAGTTCTGTTTGCTGACCGAAAGACGGAGAAGGAGATTAGTCATTTTCCTATTGTTCGGGTGGTTCAATGAGGATGGAGAGCTTTAAAGACAATGTGTGGACAAATGCCACTTTCACTAGGGGCGTAAGAAAGTGTCGATACACATGAGTATCGCAATAATATGTTGTGCAATACTGTATCAATTCTCCAAAACAGTGTATCGATTTTTAATTGACTTCTTAAAAACCCAATGGTCCATTGTCGGGGCCCGGCCGCTATTCGAAATTTCGGAGGTTGTAGCAGGCTCAGTTTTAAAGCTAAAGTGAATGAAGTTAGTACCATATGAAACTAGAAAAACCCAAGAAATCCATTGGTACCAACCATGTCATACTTGCTTGTCGAGAAGGAGGCTAAATAACACTCCAAAGTTACGCTTAACTTACAAGGAAAAACTGTCATAGCAATTTTCACAGGGGTCCCTTGACCTCTGACCTCAAGATATGGGAATGAAAATGGGTTCTATGGGTACCCACGAGTCTCCCCTTTACAGACATGCCCACTTTATGATAAAAACATGCAGCTTTGGGCAAAAACCAGTGTGGCAGCAGCTTTTTGCATGCAGTACAAATGTGTTATTTTGCCTATTCTAAAATGGTGTATTCCTTGTGTGTTGTGTCTTTATACTACGACAGTTTTCCTAAAATTTGTATATTAGTGTATTGCCTTGCTTACGGTATCGCAATATATTGTTTCGTTACCCCTGTATCATGATGCGTATCGTATCACGAGATTCTTGCCAATACACAGCCCTAGTTTTCACACAATTTCAGATTTACCAAACTTAAAGTAACTACCCAGTGAAGCCTACACACACACACACACACACACATCTCTAAAATACCTTGACATTTTTACTGCACTTTGTGTAATTCTTGATTTGTTTACATTAGTCATTTCTGCAGCTACACCTGCCGTCCATCTAACACTGCTACATGTCAGTAACAGGCCATAGCACGCAGCATGTCTGAGCTGAATCAAAAGCTGTTTGAACACTGTATGGTAACTCGCTGGCCTACTCTTCACTGCTCGCCCGTTTAATTCCCTGAGGATTAAACTGATATCTGAATGCTTTTTAATCTCGGGCGTGTCCCTGCCATGTGGCGAGATTGCTTCTGGTGAAACAAAGCGATAATCTCATGGCCGGGGAGTGTTTGCAGAAGAGAGGTGGTTTATGTTGAAAGCACTGAGGGGAGAGTGTGACAAATCAGGTCAAGTTAGAGCCACAAAGTTCTTAATGGGCTTTCATCACTATCTGAATTACTTCAAAGGGAAACCGAGTGACGTTAAGCTTTGTTCTTCCTTTACGCAGGAACCTTATGCATTAGCTCTGCTACTAAACAAACAGTCATTTTTGCACAGAAGGTGGTGAAACATGAGCATTTTTTTTTCAGAGGTTTATATCTTAGGTGGTTTGAGACCTTTATGTTCACTTATGCATGTGACCAGTCTGTAAGACACAAGCCATTTACCAGGATGATTCCCAGAACATTAATGATTAAATCACACCTGCAGTACAACTGCATGATGTGCTGGCAAAAAGTGAAGTAGGAGTGATGTCTACCTGAGCAGAGAATGACGTTTCTCCCTCTGTGTGTGTGTTGTAATCCGAGCTTCTCTGTGCTTTGTTTACATAGCCAAAAAGGCTGCGAGTGCTTTTAATGCATGTGCCCCACTGGTTAGCTCATGGCTGCCGCTCTGCACTGCTCTCACATGGTGGTTACAGCTGATAACGATCAACGGCGTCGTCTCTGTAGCATCCACCCTCCGGTTCCCCCCGCCCCCCAGGTTAACACTGTTAGCTCTGTCAGAACTGTTGCCATTGTTTGCACTGTTAGCCCCGTTAGCTGGGAGCCGCTGGCTCAGCCGTCACCATGTTGAGAGCCGTGTGGAGGCAACAGATATGCTCTGAATTTCGTATTGAGCACCTTTAAGGATGGATCAAATACAGACTTGGAACAGAGATATTCTGTTGGGAAAAAAGAGTGGATTTTCTTTTTGTACAGAATAATTTCAACCGACACCAACATTTGTCAAGCAAGTTAGCACTGGATTCTAATTCAAACACTTCAGGGCACATCTTGTAAGCAGCTTCTTCACAGTAAAAACAATCTCTCAAGTGACACAAGCAAGCAATTTATAAAAGAAAGTGTTTCAGATAACTCACTGCTCAATAAAAGTCGGTCAAAATTGGGCAATATGGTGATATGATACATATAGTGAGACAATAAAAATATGTCAACTGTTAACAGTTTTGTTGCACCATACATATATATATATATATAAAGGTAGTAGGTCCTTTCACATCTCTGGTTGTATTAGTCCATTTAAGGGCATTTAGTGGAAACTTACTGATTAGCATGACTGAAACTTGAATGATTAGGTTATGGATGTAGCACTGACACCTGTAAATGCATCATGAAAATACCAGATAATGATGGCACACTAAAAAAGTCTATCTGTAACTGCAGCCAGATAAAAAGCTCAACCTGCAATGACAGTAGTCAAAGTAACTAAGTAGCGTGTTGTAATGGGATTGAGGTGGATAAGCGTCCATGTTTTTTCGATTGTTTCAGTGGTCTGTTTGTGCTCCTATAGTTAGCTGCTGAGCCGGAGGAAGCAGGATGTTTTGTTGGAAGCTCCTTTACTGGCCACAGCCCAAAGGTTATTAACCCCCAATCAGGACAGGGAGGGACGGCCGCCGTGGCTTCCACAAACACGACACGCATACACAAGACGCGTGTTGTTTGATTTACACTAAAGCTGGGTACATCAAACTGTCACACCCACTCAAACACACAAGTCAAGCAACTCGTGAAACATGTATTGACAGAGTCTGTGTGTGTGTAAACAGTGAGATCACTGTGACACGAAACAGGGGCAGAGTTAAACAAACGCCTCCTCTGCAATCACACGTCCTCGGCTTCGTTTTCCTATTCCCTGTTCACTCCTGGATTAAACATGCGTCCTGGGTGATCCGATCACAAGTGGACAGCTTCAAGCACAGGTGTGAATGCAAGCAAGACAACAGCCTGTGTAGCAGAGGGTTACGTTGCCCCTATACTTCATGAATGTAAGGGCAAACACTTTATTACTACCACATTGTCAACAGCAGAGCATAACAGCTTGACTACTTCTCTTCTGACCTTTCACAATAAAAGCCCTAGATATAGTCTACAGGCTACACTGCATCAAGAGGCAACTAAACAAAATAGCTTATTATATAGTTATATAGCTTAGTAGCTTGTCATCGATGTGTCGGTGGTTTTCTTCTGGTGCTCAGCACAGATCTGACACATGCCCAAAACCCACTCTCATCCCCGGCTCTCTGAAGCTCTGCACCAGGCAACGGCGGCGGTGTCGGCAGACAATAACCTTATATTTTTATTAGGGCTGTCAAAGTTAACGCGATAATAACGCGTTAACACAAATTTTTACACAAAGTTTATACACCACTAATTTCTTTAACGTATTAACACAACTGGAAATTTTTAGGTTGCAGTGGGCTCAGTTTTAAAGCTCAAGTGAAGATACTGGTATCATATGAAACTATAAAACCTAAGGAATCCATTGTTACCAACCATGTCATACTAGCTTGTCTTGAAGGAGGCTAAATAACACTCCAAACTTGCGCTAACTTTTGGCGAGGAAAAACTATCATGACCTCTGACCTCGAGATATGTGAATGAAAATGGGTTAAATGGGTACCCACGAGACTCCCCTTTACAGACATGACAAATTTTTTGAATATGTAGGATATTACTACTACTGTCTCCCGTTGGTTAAAAACAACAATGCATTTGGTCTAAACAGAAATGCTGTAGGCTATGTCTTTATTTGCATATAGAGCAGGGAAGTGAGATCCAATGACATGTAGCCACTCGAAACGCATGTGGAGACGCATTCTAATGCCTGACGGGTTAGAGCTGTCCACTTGTGATTGGATCACCTAAGATGCATGTTAATGTCAGGTCTGAACAGGGCCCTAGTATCATAAAGAGGAGGATCTGGCCTCAGACCAGCACTGAAAGGGATAGTTTGGGTGTTTTGAAGTGGGGTTGTATGAGGTACGCTATAAAGTACACTTAAACGGATATCAATTTTCCATCTACTGTAAATAATACACCGACTATGGATAAGTACCTCCTACAACCCCACTTGAAAACCCCTGTATTATCCATTTAAAAGCAATCAGTAAAGGAAGTCACACGAGCAACAAACATCTGCCAAACACCGAGCGGTTTGCACTCTGGCTGCTGATTGGTTGACCTCATTTCACCGACTGAGGGAAGTAGTGAAAGTGGCTGATGGTAGATTTCATAAATGTGTTTCTTTTTTCGTTAAAGCTCTTCCTTATAGTTAGAGAAGCAGAGTGGGGCTAGAATGGCTCTTTCGGCCATGGCTTAAATCAGGCACGTGTATTAGGTCAAAGAGGAACCATAGGTCATTTCCTAAAGTGTCTTTTTCACAATCTTTTTTGCTTTCCATATTCTGACTCAGCTAGAACATGCACTGCGTAGGGTCAGGGACTATCCCAGGCAGCTTTTGGAAAAAAATATGCAAAATTATTCATAGTTTCTATTCAAAAGGTCTCTTAACCTTGGGGTCAGGGCCTGACATGAGGTCACTTGATATGGCAATGGAGTAACAGAAGATAATTAGGCCAAAAGATGGGTTTTACATATGTCAGAATTTGAAGCTTCCTCCACACTTGAAATTGAAATATTCAAGTCCCAAATTCACATGACTATTTGCATAACTGCACATGACCCAAATACAACTTATGCAAAGTGGACTATTGCAATCTTTACCAATGCTAATGTTAGTTTCAAAGTAATCTGAAACCTTTTCACAGGACTAAATGTTTTTTTTTTTTTATTATTTATGGTCATCTTTATGTACTAAATTATTATTTAACCTTGGGTGATTTTGTCTTTCTACGCCTCTGACTGGGCTCGTTGGATGTAATTCATAGCTGCTTTATTGAACACTATGATTGATCCACCATCTGTGCTGTAGTCATAACACCTCGAGCACCCCAGTGATGTTGACCTTGTTTTTCTGATCAGGTGGTCTGATTTTTACCATCCTTTTCCTTCCGTAACCATCACCTAAACAACTCAAAGACTCAAAGACTGGAGCTTCAAGCTTAATTCCTGACCTTGGAAACAATAGTTGACAAAAAATTCTCACTTTAACATCCATTTAGTAGCTGTTCTGGAGCTTTCAATCAGATCATATCGTAATTTTTTTGCTCTTGGTCAGCGTCAGTCTGAACAAATAATAGGCCTGCCGCTAAAAAAAACTTTGAAGGCGGGTTGAAAATATGCATGCTATAATGGCTCACGTGGTAAGTTCAGCATAATGTACACAGTTCAGCTACAGAAATACTGTCTGCAAACACTTCTTGCTTCTACTTTGCCATTTTTTTTGCTACTGTCACTGCTTGTTTTTTTTTACATTACTGTCAATGAAATGTTTCCCATTAAAAGTCTGCCAGGAAAGGGAGGGATTATCCCCTTTGAGCATGTGGTAGGCTTCAAATGTCAAAAGTCTCTGCAGGACGTGTAGAGTTTCAATCACAGTAGCTTAACACTGATTGAAAAAACAGCCAAGTAGAAACAACTGGAATGACTTAGTGAGTGAGGATTCTGTTTAAAAAAAGAGAAGTTCTGAGGGTTGTTGTACTGACAGAAATAGTGCTGTAGAAATGTACGTTATCTTGGTTTCATCAAGACAACAGGTAAAGATTGACTGATGAAAATACTGTTGTTTGCAGCCATACGTTTTGTTTCCATAGTGATGTGCAGAGTGTGTGTTTTCATTCAGACAGCAGCAGCAGTGAGTGTCAACCCTGCAGGTTTCTGCTTGTAACATTCCAGCTTCCCTCCATCTGTCCTGACCGTGCACTCATACTGTAGGTCCACACTGTGAGCTAACCAACACAGCGAAACTAGATAACCCAACACACACACACACACACACACACACACACACACACACACTGTCGTAAATATGCACATGGCAGAATGACCGATCTGACTTTCTTCCATTATTAACACACAACCAAACAAGCCTCGGGAGACCTACCAAAACAAAAGACTGCCTCGAAAGTTCAACTTGTCAACAGAGTGAGAACAGACACAACTGCCAAACACACACACACACACACACACAAACGAGTTCAACATTAACATAGAGCCACCGGGTCATAAAACCCTGGACAGTTTCATATTTATTAGTTTAATCATTAGCTTTCAAACTCTACATAGCAGCACATTAACAAGAGTTACAAATAAACAGAAATGACATTAACAAATTCATAAACAAGAGGAGCGGAAAACTATCCCCAGAGACTGCTGACAAATTCATATTGTCTCACTCACGGTATATATTTTCATTATCACCCAACCTTACATGTATCATTATGTTCAATGAAGGGAAATGTTTTCTTTCATGAAGAAATTTTTTCTCTTTATTTGAGGAAAATATAATTTTTCCTGTTATTCACCTTTATCTGATGGCTTTTGTTGTTACTGTGACCTCAGTCTTTGGTGATGAGTCAGAAAATTCACAAAATATGATGTGGACCGGGTACGCCTCGCCATTAATCTCATAACGACATTAATCTGAAATACATCTTAATGGTCAAACGCTCAATTTCTGACAGTAACGTTTTGGAGAAAAACACAACTTTTATCGCAAAAAGTTGCAACAGGTGCACAGAGATTTAACTACTGATTAGTTTTGTGCAAATATCGCCGACATGAACCGATGTGGAAATACTTTAAAAAGCAGAGCATCGTGCTTGCCAACATTGTTTGCTGGCTTTTGTTAACACTCCCAAATGCTCCGACAATGTGTCCGTTTTCAGGGGGAGGTTAGAAGCAGCAATGTTTTACAAACTAACATAGCGCAGCAATAACAACCAAATATTATAACTCTCTAGAATTATTGAGTCCATCATTTTGTCTCACATGAGGCACAGCATCAAGGAGCACAGGTGTGCTGCACTCACTGCTCATTAACTTAATTTGGTGTTCACCCGAATTAAATCTTGATTATGGGGCATTTGTGAGAATCGTTAGCTTCACCTGAATTTAATCCACAATAAACATTTAGTTGCTGGGCTGTTAACTCAACTCAGTGGACAACTAAATGTCATCACTGTATGAGAAAAACAAGATGGTATGATGGACTATGACCACAGGACAGCAGGGGAGGGGATAAGATACAGGGATGGTGGAGAGGACCAGGTAATAGAGAAAGAGGAGGGCAGGAGAGAGGGAGGAAAACACAACAGAGAGGGGGAGGACATGGAACATCTAGTAAAGGTTCTCTCAGGCGACATCCACACTAATACGTTTTTGTTTTAAAACGGATAACTTTTGTTACGTTTACACCTAGCGTCCACACAACTTCAGCGTTTTCGAGCCCCTAAAACGGAGACGTGGAAACGCTGCTGGACCCAGTTTCTGTTTTTAAACTCCAGGGTTGTGTTGTAGTCTAGACGGACAGAAACGGAGACCTTTGGAAATGATGACGCAGACACCCACTCGCTGTATTTGCTCTGCAATGGCTCCTAATCTGTGTTTTTTCCGCCGCGTTGAATGCCTTATACAACTTGTGTGTTACTTTCAGTAATAACTCCACCTCGTCGTCGGTCGAAGCAAAGAAGTCTCTGGTCTTACTTTTCGCCATTGCTGTACTTCCTTATTAGTATTTTCTGCAACTGATAAACCAACTGCGCTGCTTCCTGTTTACACTAGCATGTGCATGCACAGTGTACGTGAATAGTCATGTAATATGTGTTTTCAGGCGTGGTAGTATGGACGGGGATTAATTCTGAAACAGCCCTAAAACGCTCGTCTGGACAGAGATCGATTTAAAGCGCCATTTTAAAATGAAAACATATTAGTGTGGACGCAGCCTCAGTGAAAGGCAGAGCAATGTGGCATTCAGCTCAGTAAAAGCTCAGTGAAATCAGCACATCACTCTGTTTCAATGACTGGGGGAAGGTGGTGTTGAAACAGAGAGGCATAATGCGGCACTAAGCAGGGGCAGAGTGATGGATTTTCTTCATTAAGGATGTTGTGTTGGAAGCTAAAAAAAACAGGCTCTTTTTCAGGATTTAACAGATGAGAGCTTCATTTGAAGCTACATGTGAAAAGCTGCTGTTAAGAAACTGCAGCTCAGGCCTGAAAGAGACGACGGGAGGCAACTCCTGACCTCATCTAAAACTTTTTACAGACTAAAATAGGTAAGAAATCTGAGCAGAAAAACTCAAAAACACATCTGAGCAAAGATTTAACGCCTTTGTCTCGTCTCCTTTGTGTCATCTTGTGTGTGTTTAATTCCTCCCCGCCCCCGTCGCTCAACACAGATTGCCGCAAGATAATCGGCAGCAGCACAGTAATAAATGCCATTTATATGCATTGATGTATAGGACCCTTCTCGGTTATAATTCTGGTTAATGAGGGCTTTATAATTAATGTCGTTCACCCTCCTGCATCTGTGCCTCTCCATTACCACCCTTCTAGGCACCCTAGAATGGCACACATTAGCCATTTGGGCTCCATCAATCAGCCCCTTGGCCTGTGCAGCGCTGGGACGACTATCAGCCGGGAGTCCCCGAGGTCGTTCTGGCTCGACGGCTCCTCAGCTGCACTCTGATCGCACGGAGCTGGTTAAAGGAAATCACTCTCCCATATCATTGCAAGGGAGGGTAGCAGGTTTAATGGTTAACCTAACAGATACCTAATGAACAGTAAAAGAGCAAAGAGCCAAGGCTACTGTCGGAAATAAGTCAATCTGGGACCAGACTTTGAGATCATTCTAGTGAAGCTGGGTATTGTCTGAAATATTTTCAATACTACAGCCAATATCTGATATCAAAACAATACTTTCATTAGTTTCAATACCTTACATTCAGTAATTCAAAGAATGAACAAACAAGATTACGAATATGATCAAACGAATCGAAAAATTAGATGCCAACTTTTAGTTAGTGACAGATTTCAATACTCAATACTATGGAAACATTTTGCTCAGGACTAAAAAAGTACAGAATTTCCAACCAAACTATGGAGCAGCAAAGACTGGATATGTAGGCGGGGCAACTTCCACGTCTGAAAAGTGAAACCAAGGCAGAAGTGCCTTAAACTTGCATTCTTTCTAACAGCCAGCAGGGGGGCGACTCCTCTGGTTGCAAAAAGAAGTCAGATTGTATAGAAGTCTATGAGGAAATGAGCCTACTTCTCACTTGATTTATTACCTCAGTAAACATTGTAAACATGAGTTTATGGTCTCAATCACTAGTTTCAAGTCTTCTTCAATACAGCATGATGTTCATTTAGTAAATTATGGTCCAGAGTCTAATAGACCATAAAGCAGGGTATGCTTTAGGGTGTGGCTACCTTGCGATTGACAGGTCGCTACCACGGCGTTGTCCGGTCTGGGAGTTGTCCGTGTTTTCGTTTTACAACTTTAACCCTTTCAACGGTGTGTTTTCAGTTTATAAAAGTTAATTGTAACATTTTGGTCGCCTAAAAATGTCTTGTTCAGTGTTTGGTTGTACTAAGCTCCACCCTCTCATGTCACTTCTGGTTGCAAAAAACCAAGATGGGGACGGCCAAAACGTCACGGTGACTACGCCCACTTCTTGTATACAGTCTATGTATCCCACACATTAACAACTGTTTCCAGCAACATATATAGATTGTTCCTGTCTGGACAGTCAGAAAGGAGCACATATTGACTGAGTACATAAAAGAGGACATCACTGAATATAGTCATGTCAGTAAGCAACCTCCGAAACTGTGTGTAACTAAAACAAATACTAACAAATGAAAATTCCATTCAATTCATACATCGAAAAACTCTTTTTCAGAGTTTTTCTGTAACATTACAAGGATTCCTGGAAAGTGGTAACCTGAAACGTGGAATTCATAATGCAAAACATCACAATAAATCTCTTAATTATTTGTTTTGGCAGAATTTTAGCATCACATTTTGCAATATTATGGCTATACTGTATATACAATCATGAATATTATTCTAGTATTTAAGATCCCTTCTTCTTGCTTAAGGTGTGAAGTGTCATAGGTTTTGTTAATAAAAATGGCAAAAACATATTTAAAATAATGATTGATCTTGATTGGTCTTCAAAAACCTGAACTGGGATAAATTTAATCCTGCTCCGGTATCTTAATTAATTCTTTCAAACAAAACTGGCATGAATGTCAACCGACAGTGTAGGGATCAGATCCTGTCTGTCCTATTTGTATTATAATTGCTTGGGGAAAAACACACACAAACCGTCACACACAGCCTGTGACTAATGTGTCGATCATGACAGCAAGCGTGACCTATTGTGGTGATCAGATGGGGAGGATGTGACTTTGTACAGCAGAACAAACAGACCTAAATCTGCTATAACACGGCCTCCATTCCTGTTACCTAAAACCTCTCTAAGCTCCGGCTGGAATCCAACGAATGCGGGAGGGAACGCTGGTCACATAAACCGCAGCAGAGCCAAATAAATGTGAGAGCCGATGTAGAAAATATGAAATGTTTAGATAACGCTGTTCAGACCGGTCGCTGGGCCGTCTGGTCTGTCAGTGGGAGTGTTACAGTCCTGCACATTCTGTAAAACATAAAGCTATCTTAGGTTTCTCCGACAGGAACATACACGGCAAAAACAGATTTCACTTTCTGTCTGATCTTTTTTCATCCACTCAGCTGTTTTCCTCCATTTGTTTGTCACACTGAGAGGGGAGCGCAAAGATCAATGATGCGCTCCTCATCACAACGCCCCCCAAAAAGGTTAAAACAGACCATAGTTTCAAGTATATTTAACTTAGAAGTAAGGGAAATCTTAAATACAGTCAGAATTTTCACTCTACAAGTCTTTAACGTTCTGTACAAATCTAGACTATGTAGCCTGTATCTAACAGTGAAAATCCTTCCTCTTCTCTCCCACCCCCATTGACACTCTTTTGTACAGTACATTGTTAATCCACTGTAGGTTGCACTCTACTTTCAGTCTGTCCTAATTAGCTTGATCCGGCTAGTGGGCTTCAACTGGAGACATCTCTCTCCTGAGTGTAACAGATTATCCTCCCATCTCTACTTACATTTAGCTACAACATTTAGGTTGAAGACAAGGGGCCCATGGTCGAAAGTGCATGGCACAAGTGCATTTAGGGCGTGTCCAACTCCACTTTTGCTAGTTTAACGGCCGGTTGTATGTAATCATAGGCGTGATTTGGGCGTAACGTGAATTAAACCATGTGTCATCTCCCATTACCTTTAAAAGTCAGGTGAGCCTGAACATTGGCGCATTGCTATTTAAAAGGCAGATTCTGCAAATTGGAGATGCGCACGTTTTTTTGCTGAGGAAACGCATCTGCTAAGTGCGATGCATTTATATTTTTTTGGGGCATTTCTGCTTTATTGGATAGTGAGAGAGACAGACAGGAAAGGCAGGTGAGAGAGAGGGGATGACATGCAGCAAAGGGTCCTGGGCCGGACTCGAAACCGGGCCGCTGCGATAAAGACACAGCCTTAATGGTATGCGCTCATCCTGGTGAGCTACCAGGGCGCCCCGATGCATGTGGTCCTTGGCTGGTGGACCCTCTGCCTCCGCTGTCTCCCTCTGTCTCATCAACTACTCCATTTGACTGCATATGAGCAAATGCATCGATAACCTATTTAACCGGTGCGGCATTGAGGGGCAATGCCTGTCCAAGTGAGCTTTTGTGGCCCCCCAAAAAAATTAATTATATTAAAGTAAACTTATATTGATAAATAATGAAAAACGTGTTGCTTTCCAATGCAACCCACAAGGGGCTCGGACTGCTGGAGAGGCGGTACGTACTGCGCAGAGACATCAGCCTCATAATGGCTCTGTTTAGGCGGAGAAGGCCCGTGCACTTTGAAGGTGCCTACGACTACCCTCACACACACACAGAGGGATGAGGAGAGGAGACGCTGAGCGCAGACAGAGATGTGTGTGCACCGTCCACACGAGGCGTAAAAACAACACTCGTGGACTCATCATGACACAATTTGTTAGAAAAAACGTGGGGGGAAGTGTTTACAAAGGAAATGTGCTGCTTATGACAAGAGTACATGGCCAACGCGGGGTGTCTCTGATGCTGGCGGTGATCTTTCTGGTCACAGTGGTCATGCTGAACGTTATTATATTTTGAATTGTCACCTGCCGCCTGAATTGTGCGTTTTCCTTTACTAAATAAAGGATCTGTTCAAAATGTACCTTAAAAGGGAGATTTGCGTATTTAATCTTCTCATCAATGTGGAAGTGGGCAAATATGCTTGCTTTTTGTAAATATACAGTATGTATATATTTATTACTGGAAATCAATTAACAACACAAA